>JBBGZY010003557.1:0-126062 GCA_037952925.1 Lithobates clamitans
CTCTCGCCCTCTCCTCCTTTCTTCCCCCTCTCGCCCCCTCCTCCTATCTTCCCCCCTCCCCTCCCCTCTCGCCCCCTCCTCCTTTCTTCCCCCCTCCCCTCTCCTCTCGCCCCCTCCTCCTTTCTTCTCCCCTCCCCTCTCGCCCCCTCCTCCTTTCTTCCCCCCTCCCCTCCCCTCTCGCCCCCTCCTCCTTTCTTCCCCCCTCCCCTCCCCTCTCGCCCCCTCCTCCTTTCTTCCCCCCTCCCCTCCCCTCTCGCCCCCTCCTCCTTTCTTCCCCCCTCCCCTCCCCTCTCGCCCCCTCCTCCTTTCTTCCCCCCTCCCCTCCCCTCTCGCCCCCTCCTCCTTTCTTCCCCCCTCCCCTCCCCTCTCGCCCCCTCCTCCTTTCTTCCCCCCTCCCCTCCCCTCTCGCCCCCTCCTCCTTTCTTCCCCCCTCCCCTCCCCTCTCGCCCCCTCCTCCTTTCTTCCCCCCTCCCCTCCCCTCTCGCCCCCTCCTCCTTTCTTCCCCCCTCCCCTCCCCTCTCGCCCCCTCCTCCTTTCTTCCCCCTCCCCTCCCCTCTCGCCCCCTCCTCCTTTCTTCCCCCCTCCCCTCCCCTCTCGCCCCCTCCTCCTTTCTTCCCCCCTCCCCTCCCCTCTCGCCCCCTCCTCCTTTCTTCCCCCCTCCCCTCCCCTCTCGCCCCCTCCTCCTTTCTTCCCCCCTCCCCTCCCCTCTCGCCCCCTCCTCCTTTCTTCCCCCCTCCCCTCCCCTCTCGCCCCCTCCTCCTTTCTTCCCCCCTCCCCTCCCCTCTCGCCCCCTCCTCCTTTCTTCCCCCCTCCCCTCCCCTCTCGCCCCCTCCTCCTTTCTTCCCCCCTCCCCTCCCCTCTCGCCCCCTCCTCCTTTCTTCCCCCCTCCCCTCCCCTCTCGCCCCCTCTCCTTTCTTCCCCCTCCCCTCCCCTCTCGCCCCCTCCTCCTTTCTTCCCCCTCCCCTCCCCTCTCGCCCTCTCCTCCTTTCTTCCCCCTCCCCTCCCCTCCCGCCCCCTCCTCCTTTCATGGATGGCCAGCACCATCCATCCATCCCCCTTCACAACGCATCCCCCGCCCACGGCCAGCTCCATCCATCCCCCTCCACAACGCATCCCCATCTAAAATATCGTCCGCAAAAATCGGCATCATAAATCAGCCATCGGCCGCGCCGATTTCTAAATATCGGCATCGGCCAGAGTAAAACCCATATCGGTCGACCTCTAGTTCAAATCACACATGTGAAGTATCGATTAGCGCAAGGGCAACAATTCTAGCCCAAGACACCTCCTCTGTAACTGGTAACCTGTAAAAAAAAAATATAAATCATCCCCTATAGAGATTTTTAAGTACCAAAGTTTGTCGCCATTCCACGAGTGTGCGCACTTTTAAAGCGTGACTTTTGGGTATCTATTTAGTCAGGGTAACATCATCTTTCACATTATACCAAAAAATTAGGCTAACTTTACTTTTTTTTTATTATTATTCATGAAAGTTTTTTCCCCCCCCCAAATAAGCGTTTGAAAAATTCCTGCACAAATACCGTGTGACGTAAAAAGATGCGACAATCGCTATTTTTTTCCCTAGTCTTTGCTAAAAAAAAATTAAAAAATAAAACGTTTTGGGGGTTCTAAGTAATTTTCTAGCAAAAAAAAAAATGATGTTTTTTACAAGTAGGAGAGAATAACCAGAATAGGCCCGGTGTGGAAGCTTATTGATATTTCAAGAAATGTCCTGGAGATTTGTGTATTTTTCCAGTAGGAGAAAATTTAAAGACCCATTTTATTTATTCATTTATTGTCTTTTGCTTTAACTGGATGCATGTCCTTTTTTTTTTCTTTTTTTTTTTTATCCTTTGTAGCAACTTTAGTACAAATTGTAATGGTCTTTTTTCTAAAAATGGTACAAGCCCAATTCAGATGGGGGAGCCTTAGCAGGCAGATATGAAAAGACCCTGAGGAGTTCCTTTTGTGAATAGGGGGGCATCTCTGAAGAAGTCACAGATATAAATCCATTTTTTCTCTTTTGAGAACTGTCCAGTAAACATGTCTTGTTTTTTTGTTTTTTTTTCAGGTAAAGCACCTCCAAACCTCCCCCCTGGTGTTGCCCCACTGTTACCGAACCCATACATCATGGCTCCCGGTCTGTTACACGCCTATCCTGTAAGTGTCCAATCAGAAACTAAGAGAAGCAGAAGCGTATTTGTTTCCTTTTGTCCAGCCAAGTAATCTCTGCTCTTTCTCCTTTTTTTTTTTTTCCTCCAGCCGCAGGTCTATGGTTACGATGATCTTCAGATGTTACAGACAAGATTCCCCCTGGTAAGTGGCAGCTCATTCGTTCGACCTCGCGTCCCGGCAAGCTTGTATATTCTGCCTGTAACCTGACAATGTATTGTTTTCTCTATTACAGGATTATTACAGCATCCCGTTCCCTACGCCCAGCACTCCTCTTACTGGAAGAGATGCAAGCCTGACCAGTAACCCGTACTCCGGTAGGTGTAACGGCGCCAGGGCCATCTTTAATAGTGATTGGACCCTGAGCAAACGTTTTCTTGGGCCCTCCCAAATGCACTTGTCAACTATTTGCAGGCAGTGTAGGCTCAAGGGTCAGTTGCTTTGGGCCCCACAACAATGACTGGGCCCAGGGCAGCTGCCCTTTTTGCCCTGCCTTAAAGACGGCCCTGAGCGGCACACTGAATTAATGCTCCAGGGGGGGATAAATTGGTCATCTTAGTCACTCCCCAGAGGTTTAAAGTGATTGTAAAGGCTCCCCCCCCCCCTTATAAAAATAACCTGTTCTACTTACCTGCTCTGTTACAGTGGATTTGCACAGAGCAGCTTGGATCCTCTTCTAGGGTCCCTCTTCTGTGCTCCTGACCCCACCCCCACAGCAACAGCTTGTTATGGGGGCACCCGAGCCCAGTCACAGCTCCCTGTGTCCATTCAGACACGGAGCCCCAACCCCCTCTTTCCCCTGATTAGCGAGCTGACTTTGACAGCAGTGGGAGCCAATGGCACTGCTGCTGTTTCTTAGCCAATCAGGAAGGAGAGTCTTGGACGGCTGAGACATTCGTGGACATCGCTGGAACTAGATGGACCTCAGGTAAGTTGGGAGGGGGGGTTGCTGCACACAGGATTATTATCTTAATATACCTTCTGCCTTTACAACCCCTTTATCTCTTGCTGATGCCAAAAATAAAATGAAAAAAATCCACAATGATGGTTACTGGATCTTTACCGAGCCGCCATGAGGTGTTTTTCCCACTGTGGCTATTGCCATCTTGCTGCTAAAGGGATGGTGGTGCTCTTCATAATGCTGTGCATACTTGGCAACCCAGCGTAGAGGTTACACCAAAGGATGAGATGGGAACTCTGTGTACAAGTTTCGCCAGTGGAGCCTCAGAGATATGAACTCGGTGTAGAGGTTGCGCCAGTGACTCTAGGAACGAAGTGTAGGGATTGCACCAGTGGTGCCCCAGAGAGGTAGAGGTTGTGCCAGTAGTGCCCCACAGAGATAGGAACTCGGTGTAGAAGTTGCACCACTGAAGCGCCCGAGAGGTAGGTAACGGAGCATAGAGGTTCCGCCAGTGGAGCCCCAGAGAGATGGGAACCCAGCATAGAGGTTTCACTAGTGGGGCCCCAGAGAGGTAGGAACTCAGTTTAGAAGTTTCACCAGTCGTGCCCCAGAGAGATAGGAACCCAGTGTAGAGGTTGCACTAGTGGGGCCCCAGAGAGGTAGGAACTCGGTGTAGAAGTTGCACCACTGAAGCGCCTGAGAGGTAGGTAACGGAGCATAGAGGTTACGCCAGTGGAGCCCCAGAGAGATGGGAACCCAGCATAGAGGTTGCACTAGTGGTGCCCCAGAGAGATAGGAACCCAGTGTAGAGGTTGCACTAGTGGGGCCCCAGAGAGGTAGGAACTCGGTGAAGAGGTTGCACCAGTGACTCCCTAGAGAGATGGGAACTAAGTGTAGAGATTGCACCAGTGGTGCCCCAGAGAGGTAGGTACTTGGTGTAGAGGTTGTGCCAGTAGTGCCCCAGAGGGGTAGGAATTTGGTGCAGAAGTTGCACCAGTGGAACCCCCGGAAAAATGGGAACCTAGCATTGAGGTTGCACCAGTGGTGCCCCAGAGAGGTAGATACTTGGTGTAGAGGTTGCTCCAGTAGTGCCCCAGAGAGATAGGAACTCGGTGTAGAAGTTGCACCACTGAAGCGCCCGAGAGGTAGGTAACAGAGCATAGAGGTTGCGCCAGTGGAGCCCCAGAGAGATGGGAACCCAGCATAGAGGTTGCACTAGTGGGGCCTCAGAGGTAGGAACTTGGTGTAGAGGTTGCACCAGTGCTTCCCCAGAGAGATAGGAATCCAACATAGGGCTTGCACCAGTGGTGCCCCAGAGAAGTTGTAACTCGGTGTAGAGGTTGCGCCAGTGACTCCCTAGAGCAGTGGTTCTGAACTCCAGTCCTCTGGACCCACCAACAGGCCAGATTATAAGTATTACCTTGGGGAGATGCAGACTAGACTACTGTATTTACTGAGCAGCAAATTATATCACCTGTGATGTATTTCAGTTATCTTGCAAACCTGGCCTGTTAGTGGGTCCTGAGGACCGGAGTTGAGAACCACTGCCCTAGAGGGATGGGAACTAAGTGTAGAGATTGCACCAGTGGTGCCCCAGAGAGATAGGAACTCGGTGTAGAAGTTGCACTAGTGGAGCTCCCGAGAGGTAAGTAACAGAGGTTGCACCAGTGGAGCCCCAGAGGAAGAGGAACTTGGTGTAGAGATTGCACCAGTGGAGCCCCAGAGAGATGGGAACCCAGCATAGAGGTTGCACTAGTGGCGCCCCAGAGAATTAGGAACTCAGTGTAGAGGTTGCACCAGGGGTGCCCCAGAAAGATTGGAACCCAGTGTAGTGGTTGCGTCAGTGGTGCCCCAGAGAGGTAGGAACTCAGTGTAGAGCTTGCACCAGTGGTGCCCCAGAGAGGTAGGAACCCAGCATAGAGCTTGCACCAGTGGTGCCCCAGAGAGGTAGGACCCCAGCATAGAGCTTGCACCAGTGGTGCCCCAGAGAGGCAGGAACTCGTTGTAGAGGTTTTAATTATTTTGTAGCAATTTTAAATTCAGCAATAAAGAACGATTAAGCTGAGTTAATCTTAACGACCTCTCCTTTTGTATTTTTCCATACAGGTGACCTCAGCAAATTCGGCCGAGCAGACGCCTCCTCCCCCGCCCCGGCAACGACGCTGGCGCAGCCTCAGCAGAGCCAGACTCAAGGCCATCACACCACACAGCAAACATTCCTAAACCCCGCCCTGCCTCCGGGATACAGCTACACCAGTCTTCCCTACTACACCGGGGTACCGGGTCTACCCAGCACTTTCCAGTACGGCCCCGTGTTCCCAGTGAGTGCGCACTATCGTTGACACCCTAAAAAAAAAAAAAAAAAAAACCCTATAAAACGTTTTGCTCTGGGGGAGGTGGGCGGCACTGGACAAAACAAACCAAGAAAAAACAAAAAAAATGAAATGGCACCTTAAACACAACGACCCTTCGACAATCTAAAGTTTGACTGCTTCTCCTGCCCCCCCACCCCCTCCTTTGCGCTGTCGGATAGCCTTGAGGATGCATGTTTAAAGGGGGGTCCCGTGACGCGACAAGATGGCATGTGTTTCGGAAAAAAAAAAAAACCTGACGCCCTCCCAGCCTCTGGCATGCGTTTACCCCCCCAGCAGGGCAAATGTGGTTTGGGCGTCTCTCCCTCCATCACCGGTTTACCGATGACGCCGCCCCCCGGACTGTTCAGTTTACCGATCGGGTTTGGATCCGAGACGGTTTAGGTTTTTAAAGGGAATCTGTACGCGCTTTTCTTTTTACTGTAAGGTTTGTGCTGTTAGTGTTATTCAATGAGGACTTCCTCCCTCCCCAGTATTCTTTCTATTCCTTTGTTGTGTTCTGCCCCCCCCCCCGTTTTTGATTGTAAAATTATGTAGGGGGCGGTCAGGCTATTTTATTTTAGAGCTGAACTCCAGTTTTGTTTGTTTTTCTAGTTTTCCTTTTGCTATTTTTTATTTTTTTGAATTGTCAATTGCAGTGCTGGGTGACAGGCCGGATATCATTAGACTTGATGTCTCTTTTTTCTGTACCCCTCAACAGGTCCCTTATACTCCGTTTCTTCTCCCTTCTGGTTGGTGCAACCAGACACATAAAGAGAAATGGCGCCCAATCACGTTTCCTCGGTAGTTTCTTGAAGGACGGTGGTGGT
Organism: Lithobates clamitans; assembly: GCA_037952925.1. Taxonomy (NCBI): domain Eukaryota; kingdom Metazoa; phylum Chordata; class Amphibia; order Anura; family Ranidae; genus Lithobates; species Lithobates clamitans. Next base: position 6,255 of record JBBGZY010003557.1, read on the forward strand.
TGGGTGGGTACACAGCTCCTGCTCACGACCCTTCCCACAGCCTTTGATTGGCAGGAACACCTGAGCACCGCCCACCACATTGAGAATGTCCACAGTATTGATGGGAAACGTAGTTCCGATTCCCCCAAAGGAAAAGCATCCCCACATCTCCTGGTCGTGACCCTGCCCATAGCCATTGATTGGCTGGGGCGCCTGAGCTCTGCCCACCACATTGTGAATTTTCACAGTATGATGGGAAATGTTGTCCCGATTCCCCTTAGGAAATGCATCCCAACATCTGGTCGTGACCTTTCCCATAGCCGTTGATTGGTAGGAACACCTCAGCTCTGCCTACCACAGCCATTGATTGGCTGGGACATATGAGCTCCGCCCACCACATTGTGCATTTCCACAGTATGATGGGAAATGTAGTCCTGATTCCCCTTAGGAAATGCATCCCCACATCTGGTCGTGACCCTTCCCACAGCCATTGATTGGCTGGGACGCCTGAGCTCCGCCCACCACATTGTGAATTTCCACAGTATGATGGGAAACATAGTCCCGATTCCCCTTAGGAAATGCATCCCCGCAGCTCCTGGTCATGACCCTTCCCACAGCCATTGATTGGCTGGGACGCCTGAGCTCCACCCACCACCACATGAATTTTCACAGTATGATGGGAACCGGAGTCCCGATTCCCCTTAGGAAATAAATCCCTACACCACCTGGTCATGACCCTTCCCACAGCCATTGATTGGTAGGAACACACTAAGCCCCGCCCACCACATTGTGAATTTCCACGGTATGATGGGAAATGCGTTTCCTATGGGGAATCGGAACTACATCTCCACAGCTCCTAGTCATGACCCTTCCCACAGCCATTGATTGGCAGGAACACATTAAGCTCTGCCCACCACATTGTGAATTTCCACAGTATGATGGGAAATGTAGCTCCGATCCCCCATAGGAAACGCATCTCCTGGTCGTGACCCTTCCCATTGCCATTGATCGGCTGGGACACCTGAGCCACGCCCACCACATTGTGAGTTTTCACAGTATAAATGGGAAATGTAGTCCCGATTTTCCCTATAGAAAACGCATCCCCCAAATCTGGTCGTAACCCTGCCCACAGCCATTGATTGGCAAGAACACCTGAGCTCCGCCCACCATGTTGTGAATATCCACGGTATGATGGGAAATGTAGTTCTGATTCCCCAAAGGGAATACACATGCTTGTGACGTGCATCGTTCCCCTCCCCCCCCCCCCCCCCCCCTCCCCTGGGCAAAGTACATATCTTCAAAATAAAATCAACAAATCAAGGCATTTGTTTAAAAAAAAGTGTAAAGGCATTTTAATGTGGATGTTGAAATGGAGATAAATCTGTACTAGATCATGGAGTTCAGTTTTAAATTCAGGAAACGGTCCTAAAGAGAACCTGTCACCGAACCAATACAAATATCAGATGCAATGGCTCCCAAAGTTGTATGTTGCAACCTACTCCGTGCATCGCCATTTTTTTACTCGCTAGCCCCTGCCTCTCAAATAACAATAAAATACTACTTTAAAAAGAGAAAATTAAAAACAACCTAGTGACACCTGTAACTGCCCACTCAGTCCATGTCATAGCAGTGAGAGATAATTAGAGTGGTCAGGTGCACACATGGCCATGGTACTGTTATAACACAACACTGTGGGGGTTATCGCTGTTAAAGCCTGCTGAGCCTATAGGTGTAGGAGTCGCAAGGAACTAAAATTTAGGAGGTTAGGACCTGCAGGCTTCCTTATTTGCCACTTTTCCCGGGAGAGACACAGAGGTTGGAGGTGCTGAGGAGGGGGGGTGAGAAGTGACGGGGACAGCCACTGTGCTGCTGCAGATGAGGAGCCATCGTCTTGGTCAGGTCCAGAGGAGGAGGAGGAATAGAAGAACAAATCGGCAACCAGATGAGGATTGCTCAAGATTACGTTGATGGTCTTGTCGTCATGATGGCCAATCGGTGGATGTAAACCAGAGCAAAATTTGCCAAATGAGTGTTCCTTACATAGACTAGAGGAGGATGGAAGAGCCTGTTACCCCCAGCTGCAGTTTGGGCCGTACCTTTAAATGCGGCCATCAAGGCTGTAATCCCAACTTGGAACGTCAGCGCTCTTCTCAAAACATTTTTCAAACGGTCACACACCTTAGGCCATTCGTTATGAAGGCGATGAGGAGCTTTTTCGAGACTGCAGCAAGAAAGCACTGGTCCAAGTGCTGGACTTTCTGTAGAAACCCTTTTTTTTGAACGTTTCCTCAACAGGCCTAGACCATATGAAAGAAATGAAGTGATGCCAGTGCCACCGTTCCTGCAGATGCAGCTCTCACCCTGGAAGCTTTGCCTGCCTGGAGAAGCAGCATCTGAGCTTACACCGCAGCTTCTGGTGCTCTCGCCTAGGTGAGTCCTTGGGTTTTTCTGGTGGTGTATCCTGGGTGAAAGCCATGGATTCCCGCTACTTTGTAGGAGCGAGGATTTTACCAGATTTGGGATCCTGAAACGGTTCTTCCAGGATCCTGGGAAAAGACACCCAGTCAAGTCGAGCGCACCAGAAGCTTCAGTGTTGGGTGAGAATTTTTTGTACTATAATCTGATGTTTTTATGTATTTTTTTTTATTGTAGTGTCTTTTTATTCAGCGAATGCAGGGTTTAACTAGTCCCTTTAACGATCCAGGGAGCATGCGTAAGTTCCGGTGTTTTGGCCTTGTTCACAAGGGTTGTCCTACAGTGTATGCAAGTGTGAGGACTGTGATTACCCGTGTTCTGTGCATCCTTGTGCAAGCAGTCCCATTGATATCAGTTGGGATGCAGCGGCCGCACTGGCTCCAAATGCGTGTCCCCGAACTACCACCGTTACCTGTATTGAAAATCTTGGAGATCCAGCCTTAAAGCACCAAGGTCCTCGCTCCTCCAGTGATCCACACTAAAGTGGGTGCCAGCGTCTCCGTTACCCACTTAGAAGTAGCATGTGTAAATGTGGGAGCGCCACACTCAGCAGCCCACAATAACCCAAGCCCAGATGAAAGCGAAGAGCGCCCCCCCCCCCCAGGCCGTGTCACCAACTCGTTTTGCCCTACCACCAGAGCATAGTCATCCATCTATGACTAAGCTCCAAGGGCAGGACGTAACATGTCAATGGAAGGGGCCTGGGAGGAGTCAAGACTAAGGCCACTCCACTTTAAATTTGAAATCTGGCTCTTGCCAGTGTGGCGCTCCCACATTAATTACACACGCTACTTCTGGGTGACTACCTGAGATGCCAGCACCCACTTTATAGTGTGGATCACCGGGGCAGGGACCTGAGTGCTTTTTCAGAGCAGCGCTCCAGGCTTTTCAAGACGGGTGGTGGTGTATGTTCCGGGAGATACACCGGCACCTGCATGGATGTCAAATTTGTTGCGGCAGCTGAGTCATTGCAGCCCGCTGCGTCCCAAATGACATCAATGGGATTGACTGCATGGGGATGCACAGAACACCTACGCATCCCTGTGCCGGTGAACACAGCCTTTGTAGGAGTGTAAACTGGCCTCATCCTTTGCTCCTCCCAGGCCACTCCACTGACGCCTTTCGCCCTTCCCTTGGAGCTTAGTTATAGACGTATGACTAGGCTTTGGTGGTGGGACGAAACGTGTTGGAGGGGGCATGGCCTGGGAGGAACTAAGGCTGAGGCTGCTCTTTGCTTTCATCTGAGCTCAGGCTTTTGCGAGTGCGGCGTTCCCACATTATTACACCCGGTCAAGGTCAAATTGGGAGCCGCAGCTTCTGTGTCCCCAAATGATATCAGTGGGGACTGCCTGCACGAGAATGCATGCAACACCTGTGCATCCTCATGTGATAAACGCTGCCCTAGCACAGGCTTACGTTGTAGTACACCCCCCTCCCCCATGCGAATGCCTTACTTTCAGGGGCCCTTTCGACCCAACTCCTGAAATTTGTCTAGCCCCATGTTAACTGCTGCTTATCAACGTCCGAAAGTTGAAACGCGTAACCTCCGTGACCAATCATGACCACACATTCTTTTTCTTAATTTTTTTTTTTTATCCTAACTTTGGACTGACTTTTTCCTGTAGTTGAAAGATTCCCTTTTCAAAAACCTAAACCGTTGACTCCGCCCTGGGCCGCGTCTGACCATCGCAGACTGTTTCGAAAAATCACGTTATTACCGCTAATGCTTTTTTTGCACCTGAAAATTTTCTGACATTGATCTCTGTGTTCTCTTGTGCTGTAACTGTTTTTTTTTTTTTTTTTGGTAAAAAAAATCTTTTTTTCTTTTTTTTTTTTTTCCTGAATGTAAATATCTCCATACTTAATAAAAGTATTTTCAATAAACTGTCCGATTGGCCGCCCTCCTTATTGCTTTTGGGGAACTGTGGGGGGGATATGGGTGGGGGGGGGGGTCCTGGTTTTGGGGGTTCTGTAGTTTTTTTTTTTTACTCTTTAACAGAAATTTAAAAAAAAAGTTACTAGTTTTATATTTTGTTTATAGAAAGTGTCATATTATTGGTATTTGGGGGGGGGGGGGACAGAAATTTGGGCTTTATTTTGTTCTAGCCTTACGCCATTTTGTTGGGTAGCTGAAACAAAAAGAGGGTGCTCTAAATTTTTTTGCAAGTGAGGCGCCCCCCCGAGACTTACCTCTAACCTCCCTGTATACCACTTAGAGGTACCCCCGCAGGCGTGCTGGCAACTGAGACTTTCCAGTATGTTGGCGATCCATCCCAGGTACGTCCCACAGAATCCTCTTATTTCGAGGTGAGAAAATAAAGCCTGCCTTCTTGTGTGTCTGGCACCCATTTTCCTGGCTCTCATTTTTGGGGGTTGTCTGGGGCGCACCCTCTACCCGCCCCCCCCCCCCTCCCCTGGTGTAGGTCCTGCCTGTGCTTTGCCTCTACTTTTGCAGCAGCGCCCCATTTTTAAGCTTGCCCGATGACTCAACGTGGCTGCGGCTTTACCGGGGGAATAAAAAAAAAAAAATCTAATCACCAACAAGGGGCATGGCCGAATTTCATTTTGGCTTCAAAGAATAACCTGACATCGGCTCTTGTTTATTAAATGGCAGCTGACTAAAAACTTGGTCTCCTCCTTGCCAGGCTAAGTATTATGGGAGAGAAATTGGAGTGGGGGCGGGGGGGGTCGTTAAAGGGGGCGCTGTGTGTGTGTTTTTTTTTTTTTTTTTGTCGAGCTGTGTTTTTAGGGCAGTATAGAGAGTCTCAAAGTCTCGCCTGGCTGCAAAAATAATACCGACACTGCCTGCCCTTGTTTGTGACCTGCCGCTAGGGCGGAGCTAGAGAGCCCTGGCCTCATGAGTCCTCTTGTCCCCTTTTTTTTTTCCCTGCAGGTGGCGCCTACCACGTCGAAGCAGCACGGGGTGAATGTTGGGGTCAATACTTCGGCTGGCGCCTTCCAGCAAGCGGCCAGCTACGGCTCTCATGCTTACAACACCGGTAAGACAGATTACCAAGATGCTATCACTTTTTTTTGTCGGTTCCGTTTGACCCCTTTTCACCCTCCCCCGTAGCTGTGAATGCCGTCTTACCCCCAACCCCCCCCCCCTGCTCTTTTTTTGGTGCCTCTCCTAACTCTGCCCTGCAGCAGAGCGTCTGCCCCCCGCTGATGGTCCGAGCAGCAGCAGGTGACTAGCTGTGTGCGGTCCTAAGTTGGGGGGCCGCCTGAGAGATGATTGAGGAATCGTGCTTCTGTAGTTGAGTGAGTTGCGCTGCTTGAATCGTTCGTTTTGTTGGAAGCAGTGAAAGAGTGGACCTCGCTCTTGCGTGTGTCGAGTGCATGCTTGTTACTTGGGTGCAATCCCTTCTCTCCTTTCCTCCCCTCCCTCCCGAGCCTGCCTTCTCCATTCTCTCCCGAGCCTGCCTGCCTTCCCCCTCTCTCCCGAGCCTGCCTGCCTTCCTCCCTCTCTCCCGAGCCTGCCTGCCTTCCTCCCTCTCTCCGAGCCTGCCTGCCTTCCTCCCTCTCTCCCGAGTCAGCCTGCCTTCCTCCCTCTCTCCCGAGTCAGCCTGCCTTCCTCCCTCTCTCCCGAGCCAGCCTGCCTTCCTCCCTCTCTCCCGAGCCAGCCTGCCTTCCTCCCTCTCTCCCGAGCCAGCCTGCCTTCCTCCCTCTCTCCCGAGCCAGCCTGCCTTCCTCCCTCTCTCCCGAGCCTGCCTGCCTTCCTCCCTCTCTCCCGAGCCTGCCTGCCTTCCTCCCTCTCTCCCGAGTCAGCCTGCCTTCCTCCCTCTCTCCCGAGTCAGCCTGCCTTCCTCCCTCTCTCCCGAGCCAGCCTGCCTTCCTCCCTCTCTCCCGAGCCAGCCTGCCTTCCTCCCTCTCTCCCGAGCCAGCCTGCCTTCCTCCCTCTCTCCCGAGCCAGCCTGCCTTCCTCCCTCTCTCCCGAGCCAGCCTGCCTTCCTCCCTCTCTCCCGAGCCAGCCTGCCTTCCTCCCTCTCTCCCGAGTCAGCCTGCCTTCCTCCCTCTCTCCCGAGTCAGCCTGCCTTCCTCCCTCTCTCCCGAGTCAGCCTGCCTTCCTCTCTCCTGAGTCAGCCTGCCTTCCTCTCTCCTGAGTCAGCCTGCCTTCCTCTCTCCTGAGTCAGCCTGCCTTCCTCTCTCCTGAGTCAGCCTGCCTTCCTCTCTCCTGAGTCAGCCTGCCTTCCTCTCTCCTGAGTCAGCCTGCCTTCCTCTCTCCTGAGTCAGCCTGCCTTCCTCTCTCCTGAGTCAGCCTGCCTTCCTCTCTCCTGAGTCAGCCTGCCTTCCTCTCTCCTGAGTCAGCCTGCCTTCCTCTCTCCTGAGTCAGCCTGCCTTCCTCTCTCCTGAGTCAGCCTGCCTTCCTCTCTCCTGAGTCAGCCTGCCTTCCTCTCTCCTGAGTCAGCCTGCCTTCCTCTCTCCTGAGTCAGCCTGCCTTCCTCTCTCCTGAGTCAGCCTGCCTTCCTCTCTCCTGAGTCAGCCTGCCTTCCTCTCTCCTGAGTCAGCCTGCCTTCCTCTCTCCTGAGTCAGCCTGCCTTCCTCTCTCCTGAGTCAGCCTGCCTTCCTCTCTCCTGAGTCAGCCTGCCTTCCTCTCTCCTGAGTCAGCCTGCCTTCCTCTCTCCTGAGTCAGCCTGCCTTCCTCTCTCCTGAGTCAGCCTGCCTTCCTCTCTCCTGAGTCAGCCTGCCTTCCTCTCTCCTGAGTCAGCCTGCCTTCCTCTCTCCTGAGTCAGCCTGCCTTCCTCTCTCCTGAGTCAGCCTGCCTTCCTCTCTCCTGAGTCAGCCTGCCTTCCTCTCTCCTGAGTCAGCCTGCCTTCCTCTCTCCCGAGTCAGCCTGCCTTCCTCTCTCCCGAGTCAGCCTGCCTTCCTCTCTCCCCAGCCTGCCTGCCTTCCTCTCTCCCCAGCCTGCCTGCCTTCCTCTCTCCCCAGCCTGCCTGCCTTCCTCCCCCTCTCCCCAGCCTGCCTGCCTTCCTCCCCCCCTCCCCAGCCTGCCTGCCTTCCTCCCCCCCTCCCCAGCCTGCCTGCCTTCCTCCCCCCTCCCCAGCCTGCCTGCCTTCCTCCCCCTCTCCCCAGCCTGCCTGCCTTCCTCCCCCCCTCCCCAGCCTGCCTGCCTTCCTCCCCCCCTCCCCAGCCTGCCTGCCTTCCCTCCCCCTCCCCCAGCCTGCCTGCCTTCCTCCCCCTCTCCCCAGCCTGCCTGCCTTCCTCCCCCTCTCCCCAGCCTGCCTGCCTTCCTCCCCCTCTCCCCAGCCTGCCTGCCTTCCTCCCCCTCTCCCCAGCCTGCCTGCCTTCCTCCCCCTCTCCCCAGCCTGCCTGCCTTCCTCCCCCTCTCCCCAGCCTGCCTGCCTTCCTCCCCCTCTCCCCAGCCTGCCTGCCTTCCTCCCCCTCTCCCCAGCCTGCCTGCCTTCCTCCCCCTCTCCCCAGCCTGCCTGCCTTCCTCCCCCTCTCCCCAGCCTGCCTGCCTTCCTCCCCCTCTCCCCAGCCTGCCTGCCTTCCTCCCCCTCTCCCCAGCCTGCCTGCCTTCCTCCCCCTCTCCCCAGCCTGCCTGCCTTCCTCCCCCTCTCCCCAGCCTGCCTGCCTTCCTCCCCCTCTCCCCAGCCTGCCTGCCTTCCTCCCCCTCTCCCCAGCCTGCCTGCCTTCCTCCCCCTCTCCCCAGCCTGCCTGCCTTCCTCCCCTCTCCCCAGCCTGCCTGCCTTCCTCCCCCGCTCCCCAGCCTGCCTGCCTTCCTCCCCCGCTCCCCAGCCTGCCTGCCTTCCTCCCCCGTTCCCGAGCCTGCCTTCCTCCCTCTGTCCCGAGCCTGCCTGCCTTCCTCCCTCTGTCCCGAGCCTGCCTGCCTTCCTCCCTCTGTCCCGAGCCTGCCTGCCTTCCTTCCTCCCTTTTTCATTACTGTTAGACCTTATCATTCCCCTGCTACCTTTGTCCAGCTTGCCTTCCACCCGCACCTCTACTCCATGTTGTCCATATTACAAATCCTCTTCTTGGTGCATCTGGAGGGTGTTGGTTGTGAAGCGGTCATGGGGGAGGGGTGATGGGTTCTCTCTCTCCATCCCTCTTATCAGAGCTGAGTAGGATATTGAACAAAATATTACAACTCTCCCCACCGTCCTATTTATGATGACCGCCTAGTATGGTCTTGTGCACCGTTTGATCAGCTCATTTTCAATGAAATGGATCAGAATAGTTTTGCTTTCTGCGTCGCCATTGGCAACTTTAGTACTTCGGCTGTTCTGAAGCTACAAGTCCCATGAGGCATTGCAAAACTTGACGAGCAAACAGGCATGACTGCCAAGACCAGAGCAAATCCATTATCATTGTGTGACTGTGTGGTGAAGTCGGTATGAGTTGGCCGGACACCAATGGCGACCTGTGTACCTTCCACTCCAATGTCCTAAAACGCTTTCATCTTTATTATCCTCCAGCAGGGGTCTCCAAACTTTCCTGGAAGCTTGAAAGGGGTCGGACTGTGCCCAGTGGGATTATAAAACACCCTAGTGAGAGTAAACTGTGCCCCATCATTGGTGTCAGGGAGAGTAAACCGCGCCCCATGATTGGTGTCAGGGAGAGTAAACCGCGCCCCATCATTGATGTCAGAGAGTAAACCGCGCCCCATGATTGGTGTCAGGGAGAGTAAACCGTGCCCCATCATTGGTGTCAGGGAGAGTAAACTGTGCCCCATCATTGGTGTCAGGGAGAGTAAACCGTGCCCCATCATTGGTGTCAGGGAGAGTAAACCGTGCCCCATCATTGGTGTCAGGGAGAGTAAACCGTGCCCCATCATTGGTGTCAGTGGGAGGAATAGTGCCTCATCATTGGTGTTGGTGGAGGGCATGGTGCCCCATCATTGGTGTTGGAGGACATGGTGTCCCAAGGGCCAGATAAGACCAGCAAAGGACCACACCCTGCCCCCCGGTTGGCAGTTTGGAGACCCCCCTGTCCTGTAGTGCTGACATACTAATTTACAATCCATACATCTGTCCGCTGTGGTTTCTTTACAGGTGTGTCTGTCACCTCCAGTAATACTGGTGTCCCTGATATATCCGGCTCTGTCTATTCCAAGACGCAGGTAGGTAGTCATGTGCTGTCTGTTCATGTTGCATGTTCATACACAGTATATGGGATGCTGCTAGCAGTCACCACTAGAGGGCAGGATTCCCTCCCCCCCATCCTGTGCTTGGGACACCTCTGACGACCTCTTAAGATTTAGTCCGTTAGCAGCTGCCGCCCCTCCCCCCTCCTCCATAGAGGATCCCACGTACTGATTGTGACCCGTTTTTTTTTTCTTGGTCTTTTGCAGCAATCGTTTGAGAAGCAGGCTTTCCACACCGCCACCCCGGCCACTTCCTTCAACCTGCCCTCGGCGCTGGGAACCGGAGGTCCCATCAACCCGGCCACAGCCGCTGCCTACCCACCGGCCCCATTCATGCACATCCTGGCACCACACCAACAACCTCACTCCCAGATCCTCCACCACCACCTCCAGCAGGACGCTCAGGTAAGCACTTCCAGAAAACATGGCTGTTCATCTAGGGCAGTGATGGGTCAACCTTGGAGGCACCCCCCCAGATGTTTTGGAACTACGTGTCCCATGGTGCTCCACTACATGGCAGAGTGCAGGAGGATCATGGGAAATGTAGTTCTGGGGGTGCCGAGGTTCACCATCACTGGTCTAGGGACTGAGAATTGTGTATGTAGCGTACTTCACTCTTCAGGGCCTGGTATATGGTCGCTCCTTCAGTTCTGTACAGTGGAGAAGCCCCCCCCCCTCGGGGTCACATGGGTTACCATATTAGGGGGGGGTCTATTGTAGTGAAGAGTTCCATGTGACTCCAGTCACTTTATACACCCCGAGAGTACAGCGGGTGTTCCTATTCATCCGTATGCTTACACTATATTACCAAAAGTATTGAGACTCCTGCCTTTACACACACATGAACTTTAATGACCTCCCAGTCTTAGTCCGTAGGGTTCAATATTGAGTTGGCTCCGCCCTTTGCAGCTATAACAGCTTCAACTCAATATTGAACCCTACAGACTAAGACTGGGATTGTTAAAATGCAGGCGTCCCAATACTTTTGACGATATAGGGTATATGAAGACAGGATGGCCACACACACTACAGGAAACACCAATTTCTTTATTGAAGTATCAAAAGTTCAAGATAAAAATAAAAAAACATCACAGTGCAAAAGCACACACAAGAAGGTTGACATGTTTCGCGCCCAGCAGCGCTTAATCAGTGCTCTGCTCTGTATGAAACGCGTTGACCCTCCTTCCTTTGTGTTCTCTTTTGCGCTGTGATGTTTTTTGTTTTTTTTATCTTGATCTTTTTCTACTTCAATAAAGAATTGGTGTTTCCTGTAGTGTGTGGCCATCCTGTCTTCATATATCTTGCATCTCGGTGGCAAGCTGGGTGGGCGCCTCTATTCGGGGACTATATATGGGGCAGGATGCGCTCTGCCTGAAGTATGGACTATTTTTTTTTTTTTTTAAGGGATAAAACTTTATAAATTTTGCCCTAGACATAACATTTTAATGGTGTTATTAATGGGCATTTAAATGGGCATCAGGAAAACCATTTAACTATCCTGGGTTTGTTCCTCATTAGCTGGGGACACGACGAAACATATTGAGGAGCCCTGATCCCAACTATTCCTGGATCAACAAAGCCATGTGATTGCCATTTGAGTGATGACAACGGTGATCACATTGGATTTGTTTATAAACAAGGTGTTGGCGTTTAACCTTCTTTCCATCGACCCTGTAAGGATTGTAAATGCCTGGGCTTCCTGATCATGTGATTGGCTGTCACAGCGATTTACATGATTGGGGAGCCTGTCCTGTTGGTTTACAAATGTTGCCATGTGACTGGGCGCTTTCGGCGATTAGTACGGTCACTATGCTGGAGGGAGTACACAGGTAGCAAGGCAAGGACCACCTCTGTGCTGCCACATAGCCTGTGCCTTTTGAAAAGTATTCATACCCCTTGAAATTCCCCACATTTTGTCATGTTACAACCAAAAACGTAAATTTTATTGGGACTTTATGTGATAGACCAACACAAAGTGGCTCATAATTGTGAAGTAGAAGGAAAATGATACAAATAAATATGTGAAAAGTGTGGGGGGGGGGGATTTGTATTCAGCCCCCTTTACTCTGATACCCCTAACTAAAATCTAGAGGAACCAATTGCCTTCAGAAGTCACCTAATTAGTAAATAGAGTCCACCTGTGTGTCCTTTAATCTCAGTATAAATACAGCTGTTCTCTGAAGCCCTCAGAGGTTTGTTAGAGAACCTTAGTAAACTAACAACATGAAGGCCAAGGAACACACCAGACAGATAAGGGATAAAGTTGTGGAGAAGTATAAAGCAGGGTTAGGTTATAATAACATCTCCCAAGCTTTGAACATCTCACAGAGTACTGTTCAATCCATCATCAGAAAATAGAAAGAGTATGGGACAACTGCAAACCTACCAAGACATGGCCGTCCACCTAAACTGACCGGCCGGGCAAGAAGAACATTCATCAGAGAAGAGCCAAGAGGTCCATGGTAACTCTGGAGGAGCTGCAGAGATCCACAGCTCAGGTGGGAGAATCTGTCCACAGGACAACTATTAGTCGTGTTCTCCACAAATCTGACCTTTATAGAAGAGTGACAAGAAGAAAGACATTGGTGAAAGAAAGTCATAAGAAGTCCTGTTTGCAGTCTGTGAGAAGCCATGTGGAGGACACAGCAAACATGTGGAAGTAGGTGATCTGGTCAGATGAGACCAAAACTGAACTTTTTGGCCAAAAAGCAAAACTCTATGTGTGGAGGAAAACTAACACTGCACATCCCCCTGAACACACCATGCCCACTGTGAAACATGGTGGTGGCAGCATCATGTGGTGGGGATGCTTTTCTTCAGCAGGGACAGGGAAGCTGGTCAGAGTTGATGGGAAGATGGATGGAGACAAATACAGGACAATCTTAGAAGAAAACCTGTTGGGGTCTACAAAAGACTTGAGACCGGGGCGGAGGTTCACCTTCCAGCAGGACAACGACCCGAAACATCCAGCCAGAGCTACAATGGAATGGTTTACATCAAAGCATATTCATGTGTTAGAATGGCCCAGTCACAGTCCAGACCTAAATCCCATTGAGAATCTGTGGTAAGACCTGAAAATTGCTGTTCAGACATTCTCCATCTAATCTGACAGAGCTTGAGATATTTTACAAAGAAGAAGAATGGGCAGAAATGTCCCTCTCTAGATGTGCAAAGCTGGTAGAGACATCCCCAAAAAGACTTGTAGAGAAAGGGGGTTCTACAAAGTATTGACTCCGGGGGGCGCCATACAAATGTCCCTCCCCCCACACACTTTTCACATATTTATTTGTATTTATCATTTCCTTCCACTTCACAGTTATGTGACACTTTGTGTTGGTCTATCACATAAAATCCCAATAAAATACATTTCCGTTTTTGGTTGAAACATGACATGTGGTAAATTTCAAGGGGTATGAATACTTTTTCAAGGCACTGTATATACAATGTATCATTGCCAGAGGAAGAAATCACCGCTCTAAGGAGGTCAATCAGAAACCTCTCCTCCAGGCTGGAAGCCTCAGGTGCCGGCAGTGCTTGTAACGGTAAACATGAGGAAAGTCCTGGACAGCCGCACTCAAATAGAAGTTGCCTTTATTCAGTGAAAACAATAAAAGTACATATATTCCACAGCAAGAAGAGGGAAGCCGACGCGTTTCACACTGTCGTCAGTGCTTAATCATAAGCTATGATTAAGCACTGACAGTGTGAAACGCGTCAGCTTCCCTCTTCTTGCTGTGGAATATATGTACTTTTATTGTTTTCACTGAATAAAGGCAACTTCTATTTGAGTGCGGCTGTCCAGGACTTTCCTCATGCTTATTATCACTGCCAAAGGCTCGAGGAGTGTCCCCCTTCACAGAATATATACAATGTATCTCTGATAGGTTATACAGTATATAGAAAATGTAATAAATGGTAGAAGAATACGGAGTGTCCCCTTCACAGGATATATACAACGTATCAATAATAGCCTGAATTTGAATGAAGCCAATGATCACCATACACCAGTGATGGAGAACCTCGGAACCCCCAGATGTTTTGGAACTACATTTCCCATGATCCTCATGCATTCAGCAGTGTAGTGGAGCATCATGGGAAATGTAGTTCCAAAACATGTGGGGGTGCCAAGGTTCTCCATCACTGCCCTACACCATTGGTACGGTTCTCATTGACCAATGCCATACACCGGATCTTCAGGAGGAGAACGTTATGTAGTCTTGGCACAGTAGAGGGGGTCGGTTTTATACGCAGACCTTCAGGAAGACATGATGTGGTGGTGATATATCGCCAACAAAGGTTAGATAAAAGCTCTTGGCACCATCGCAGGGTATTGAAGCTGGTCAAGGCCGCCTTGTCCCCCTCCACCATCAATTGGGGGGAGTTTGGCGCCGACCTTTTCCCGCACCTTCTCATGCTAAAAGTCTGTCCCTTTATTTTGCATATCCCGCCCACCTTTGCACCAGCTGCCATGTTTGCAGATTTTGTGTTGCCAGCTGCTGAACGATGACCAGGTAAATTTGTCTTTGGGCTCTGCACTCCTTCACCTCCCCCCCCCTTTCCTCCTCCGCCCCCTTTCTTCCTCCTCCGTCCCGCCACCTGGTGACGAGCTCCTGTGCACATACAGACACTCCCACCGTGCACCCCCCTCCCATCCATTCACAATCACTGCCATCGGATGGGGGGGGCGGAGTCTGGTGCATGATGCCGCCAAGTTTCATTGGTGCCTGGCTTCTTATGAAATCCTTGCCCACTGTCCCAAAAACACAGATTTGGCGGGGGGGGGGGTTGTAATTTTGGTTGTGGTTTTGCACAGTTTGCGGGGATTATGGTGGTGCGGTGTCGGGGGAGGGGGTGCTGGCAAGTGCATGCAGGACAAAGGCGTAAAGAATGCAGGAAAGTAGATGATGCCTGAATAAAGATGGCGCATCTTCAAAGGGGGGAGTACTGTGATCTTGAGGGGGGGGTATTGGCATGCTTCACACGAATAGATAAATTAACAGGTTCTCTTTTTTTTATACAGTATATAGCGGGTTCTGCTTGCACTTGTCAACCACCACCCCTCCCCCGACACGCTCTACAGCCCGCGACACGTCTTTTTATATATATCGCCTTTTTTTCTCTCTCTCTCCGCAGACCGCCTCGGGACAGCGCGCCCAAGGAGCCTCCATGCCGCAAAAATCTCAGGCAAACAAGTCGGCGTACAGCAGCTACAGCTGGGGGTCCAACTAAAAAAAAAAAAAAAAAACCCCGCCCTCCTCCTCACGCCGCAAGAGGACATTGCGAAAAAAGATCGACGCAAAATCACAAGGATCGGCCGACCGACGCTAAAAAAAAAAAGTCAACAGAAAACAAAAACGAACCCTCCGGCCCCTCCGTTCTGAGACCTCCTCCACCCAGCTCTCCCCTCCCCCCCTCTCCCCCCTTTATTGTATGTAATATAGAATTTGTATTCTCCCCCCTTTTTTCTGCAATTATGAAATGTTTGCTATTTTAGGGGAGGGCTGGTCTTACTTTTTTTTTTTTTTTTGGTATTTTTTTTTTTCCTTCCCCCTTTTTTTAGCCTCTTTTTGTAGAGGTGAGAGAGGGGGGGGAGGGGCAGAGAAGGCGTGTCACCGCCCACGTCTACCGTAGGAAGGATGGCTATGAATTCTGCGTTTGTATGAATCATCACTTGACGTGGTTTCTTTTTTTTTTTTTCTTTTTTTTTTTTTTTTTTTTGTACTGTGTTTTGAATTTAATGGATAAATGTGTCTTGTATATATAAAACAAAAACACGGCTGCATGTTCTGTCATCATTCCGGTTATTCAGAGCGACCGCCGACGTCGGCGACGCTGTACCAAAAAAAAAAAAGGATGTGACCAAATAAAAGCCAGAGTCTGGTGCAGGGATAGAAAAAGGAGGAAAACCAATTAATAAAAATGTAAAGGTTAACTCCATCGCTCATTGAGGGGAAGAGAGCGGCGCAGGATGTTCAATACACATGGGGGGGGGTCACACTGCCACCTACGGGAGGATTTAGACACTGAGCCGCTGTTGGGTTGTTCCTGATGTGCCCTTTTGGGGGAAGATTTTCCTCACTTCCTGACAGGAAGCAATAAGTCTCTTCAATGATTGCATGTTCTCTGCTGAAGACAAGCAAATCCTGGAATACAATTCCAGTAGCACTCTACTTCTCAATAGGGGGACAATGCAGCAGGGTGAGAACAACTGATGTTTAAAGTGTTGGTGAAATCCACAGAATACTTTGGAGGCTGTAATCATATTTCGCTGTTAAAAATGTGACACCAAGAAGATAAATGGTAGTTGGTGCATTTTGGGGGCCAACAACCCCCCCCCCCCCCCCTCATCAGGGCCAAAATAAGACATATAATGGTTTGTTGGCTGCCGAAACGCGTCGGGGGCCCTTTTATCTGGCCTCAGTTTGGAAGGTTTTCGCTCTTTGGGTGCTGAAGGGCTGCCAAGGCTAAAGCCCAATGAAATAAAAATTGCAGAGACGCCGTCCAAGTTGGGGGGGGGGGGGGGGCAATATAAAAGTAGCCAATGTGTTGCAGGGGCACAATTGGATATGGGAAGGCCTGGGAAAAATCCGGAAACATTGGGAAAAGTTTTTCCAAAGCAGTTTTTTTGTTTTTTTTTTTTAAATTCAAAAACCGTGACATATGTTTTTACAATGACAACTAACATATTGACTATATTGTCAAAATTATTGTGACGCCTGCCTTTACACACACATGAACTTTAATAGCATCCCCAGTCTTAGTCCATAGGGTTCAATATTGAGTTGGCCTACCCTTAACAGCATCAACTCTTCTGGGAAGGCTGTCCACAAGGTTTAGCAGTGTCTATGGCAGGGGGTCTCAAACTGGCGGCCCTCCAGCTATTGCGAAACTACAAGTCCCATGGGGCATTGCAAGGCTGACCGTTACAAGCATGACTCCCACAGGCAGAGGCATGATGGGACTTGTAGTTTTGCAATAATAACGTCCCAATACTTTTGGCAATATAGTGCATATGACATGGAGACCTTATGATAGATATCTGAGGCTTTATGTAGTCTTAAATGATTGCATGTTCTCTGCTCAATACAAGAATATCCTGGAATACAATTCAAGTAGCACTCTACTTCTCAATGAGGTGTAATATGCATTTCTGCCACTATGGGTGCACTGCAGGGGGATAGGCTCAAATTTAATTTGTTTGTGGGCTCCATCTTGTATCTCCTACAGTTGGGTGATTGTTGGGATCCAGTAGATGGTCGTTTTATCTACACTGCATTTCCCTTTTCCAGTGTAACAAAATGACTTTCAAGTTGTAAAATACTCCACACTGAATTTTTTTTTTTTCCAGAAATGTTTTTTTCTGGAAAAAATGGGAAAATTTTTTTTTTTTCTTATTGTTTCAAAATTTTCAATGCACTTTACATCTCTAGATATAATATAAAAAGCAACCACCGTCTTTCAGGGGGGCAATAAAAAAAAAAAAATAGCCAATCTGTTTTCAGGGGTTCAAGAACACCCCCTTCATCAGGGCTTGATACACAACAATGGCAGCCTTGGGTGTTGAAGGGCCGCCAAAGTTAAAGCCTAACTCCGGGGGTATGTGTTGCTTAGTTGTGCTTTTTTTTTTTTTTTAAGTCTTAATCTGCATTAAGGGAAAAAGGATTGTTAGCTCTGCCCCCAGCCCACCGAAATACCTGAGACTGATCTTGATCCAGAGCTGTGCCTGAGAGCAGTGGCACTGCTCTCCCTCAGAGCCATTGGCTCCTGCTTCTATCAATCAAATCTAGTGGGCGGGGGCTGAGCTGCACTGTTTGTCAATGGGGAGACACAGCTCAGGATCATCCCCCCTACGTGTGCCGTCATTGGGAAGCGGCTTCTTATGCTGATACATGGAGAAGAGGAGGAGCCTAGAGCACTGGTGTGGAGGACCCCAGCAAAGGATAGAGCAGGCAAGTATAAAATAAAATAAAAAATTACAATGATCTTAAAGTAGAATTCCAGCCTAAACCTAACTAGTCTTAAAAATGCCCCCCCTCCCCCGACTGAATTGTCCAAAAAAAAAGAAATGTGCCTATATTTGCCTATTGTTAGCCTGGTCTGGTCATGTGATCCTCTGTGTCATCCAGAGGTGGCTGCAGGGGAGAGGAGAGAGCACTTAAAATGTAAGTTCACCTTACCCTTTAACAAAAGCCGGGTGTTCGGGGAGTGGTGATGTTACCCATAGGCTCCCATGCTTCAACCACTCCTGGTGCTTGTCTGTGTCTTCCTCTCCCTGTGACAGTTGCTCCCACCAAGCTAAGGGTGTCACAGTGACAGGAAGTGAGGGAAAATTTCTCCAGTGGGGGGGGGGGGGGGGGGGGTCATAGAAATGCTAAAGCTTCTCTCACGTTATCGGGGTCTTAAAAAAATGGCTTGAAGGGTGACTCCCACTTTCAAGGGGGGGAGGGAGGGAAAACCAATGAAAAAAAAAATACAGCATATACAAGTCACATTTTGGGCATCCCCTGCAATAAAAATTACATTTTTGGTGAGATCCTCCCAAAGGAGAATCGCGTCTAAAGCGATGCTGACTCTGCCACTTTCCTCAGAGCCCTGCAGGTGCAGCAGTTGGTTGATAATGATTAGGTTACTCACACCAACGCTACACACCGCTGTTTCTTTCAAAACAACAAAAGGTTGGAATCTGCAACAAAGTTTGTTACAATCCCTCAATATACACAGATCACCAAGAGGGGAAAGGGTTTGTTTTTTTCCCTCAACAAAAGTGGAGTTACTCTTTAAGTTTGGTATCGTCTCCTGCGCTTGAACAAGACTAGAGCGATCTCATCAGTGGCTGTCTCCAAAGGAGAATGGGGTCATTCATTAGTTCCTTGTAAGAGAAATGGGCATGGCTCTCCAATGTAAAACGCTCAACTGTTTACATTTGTGGTTGCTGTGATTGGTCAACCCAGCAATCACATGGTACAGAGCCACTTGGATCAGCTCTGTACACTATCTGTGAATGGAGCCATCAAATGATGGTTTGGTTCACGGCCATTAGTGTTACTAAACCCAGGAGCCTGCAGTCACTAGATCTGCTCTCCCCAGGACTCTGCAGTCACTAGATCTGCTCTCCCCAGCACTCTGCAGTCACTATATATGATTTTCCCAGGAGCCTGCAGTCACTATCAGTGGTTCTCAACTCCTGTCCTCAGGACCCACCAACAGGCCAGGTTTGCAAGATAGCTGAAATACATCACAGGTGATATCACTTGCTGCTCAGTGATTGCAGTATTCTAGTCTGCAACTCCCCAAGGTAATACTTAAAATCTGGCCTGTTGGTGGGTCCCGAGGACTGGAGTTGAGAACCACTGCACTAGATCTTCTCTCCCCAGGAGCCTGCATTCACTAGATCTGCTCTCCCCAGGAGCCTGCATTCACTATATCTGGTCTCCCCAGGACTCAGCAGTCACTATATCTGCTCTCCCCAGGACTCAGCAGTCACTATATCTGCTCTCCCCAGGAGCCTGCATTCACTAGATCTGCTCTCCCCAGGAGCCTGCATTCACTATATCTGGTCTCCCCAGGACCCTGCATTCACTTTATCTGATCTCCCCAGCACTCTGCAGTCACTATATCTGGTCTCCCCGGTAGCCTGCATTCACTATATCTGCTCTCCCCAGCACTCTGCAGTCACTATATCTGATCTCCCCAGCACTCTGCAGTCACTATATCTGGTCTCCCCAGGAGCCTACAGACACTATATCTGCTCTCCCCAGGACTCTGCAGTCATTATATCTGCTCTCCCCAGGACTCTGCAGTCACTATATCTGATCTCCCCAGGACTCTGCAGTCACTATATCTGGTCTCCCCAGGACTCTGCAGTCACTATATCTGGTTTCCCCAAGACTCTGCAGTCACTATATCTGGTCTCCCCAGGAGCCTACAGACACTATATCTGCTCTCCCCAGGACTCTGCAGTCATTATATCTGCTCTCCCCAGGACTCTGCAGTCACTATATCTGGTCTCCCCAGGAGCCTACAGACACTATATCTGCTCTCCCCAGGACTCTGCAGTCATTATATCTGCTCTCCCCAGGACTCTGCAGTCACTATATCTGGTCTCCCCAGGACTCTGCAGTCACTATATCTGGTCTCCCACAGTACAGAACATGGAAATACAATTATTTTAGTAAATATAAACTGCTAAATACCTTTTCTCATCAGCAGTATATAGCAGTTTTGTGACTTCAATCAGTGTCTGGTTAAAGCTTATAGGAGGAGTTTTCATTCTCGTCTGACTGTCCTTCAAGGGCTGCAGGACCACTGTCCCTCTGTCTGGACAGTGCTGATTGGCCCTGTGCTGATCACATGCCCTCCCCAAAGAAAAAAAATCTCTAGCAATACACACCAAACTGAGCGTGTGCAGAGTGCCCCCAAGGCTCTGTTCTATCAGGAGTTGGATTCGGGACAGTGGAAGAAGGTGAGGATCAGAGAAGACAGGATCAAACAGCCTTTTTTACACAATGTGGAGGATTAATCCACAGTGAGTATAACAAGCATGCGTTGTGTATACAGACTGATTATACTGTTGTGGGTTTAGTAACACTCTAATGAGCTCTGGCTGCCTGAGGGTGATTTCGGCAGTGCCGTTAAGAAATAGTGGCTGCTCCATAACTTGGTGTCCTCTGAGGGAGCACAACTCTGCCCGGTCGTAGAATCAGAATACAACCAAGTGGTGGGTGCGATTATTCTGGAGGGTTGATTGATCCCAACGAGCATTACTGAATTACTGTGCCATGCCCTGCACTGCACTGAGTGAAGGCGGCCATCTTCGTAGTGGCAGGTCATTGCTTCCTCATGTCAGAGCTGCCCCCCCGGTGACTAGTGTGGTAATGATAGAGGTGGAGGAAGCATAGATCCACAGACTGGATGAAGATAAAGCAGGGAGATACTTGCACTGCCAGTTCTCAGGTGCAGCTTCCTCTCCAGCAAGGAGAACAGTGATCAGCACGGTAGTAGTGAGAAGTAGGACATCTTGTGGTCTCTAACACCTGCCTGTGATGGTCCAATTTTAGAGCACAAAACTTGAGAATTGGTCAGCTGTCCCTACACACACCCAGAAATATCAATACGTAAGATGTGACCAGGGTAGTTAACCTTTTTTTGGTTAATTCTCCTTTAAGGGGGTGTGGCAGGGGGCTTGTCCTATGCCTACATACGTTTGTTAGTAGGTGTCCCTCATTCCTATCTCAAAATGTTGGGAGGTATGCATTACCTAAATTCTGTGCCGTGGTCTGTACTGTGTGGAGGTGGCCATCTTGGTAGTGGCAGGTCATTGCTTCCTCATGTCAGAGCTGCTCCCCCGGTGACTAGTGCCGTAATGAATAGAGGTGGAGGAAGCACAGATTCATGGAATGAATGAAGATTAAGCAGGGAGATCCTTGCAATGCAGGTCCTCAGGTGCAGCTTCTCCTCCAGCAAGAAGAACAGTGATCAGCACGGTAGTAGTGAGAAGTAGGACATCTTGTGGTCTCAGTCACCTGCCTGTATTGGAACAATTTTAGAGCACAAAATCTGAGAATTGGTCAGATGTCCCTACACACCTAGAAATATCAATACATAAGATGTGACCAGGGTTGATTGATCCCAACGCGGGCATTACTGAATTACCGTGCCGTTGTCTGCACTGTGTGGAGGCGGCCATCTTGGTAGTGGCAGGTCATTGCTTCCTTATGTCAGAGCTGCACCCCCTGGTGACTAGTGCGGTAATGATAGAGGTGGAGGAAGCACAGATCCATGCAATGAATGAAGATGAAGCAGGGAGATCCTTGCACTACAGGTCCTCAGGTGCAGCTTCCTCTCCAGCAAAGGAGAACAGTGATCAGCATTGGTAGTAGTGAGAAGTAGTACATCTTGTGGTCTCTGCCACCTGCTTGCATTGGTCCAATTTTAGAGCACAAAACCTGAAAATTGGTCAGCTGTCCCTACACACACCCAGAGATATCAATATGTAAGATGTGACCAGCCATTGTCGATGCTCCCTCCTCTCCCCTGCAGCAGCTGCTGACACATGGGAGCCGGATCACCCCCACCCCTGCTGGGGCACCTCACCTTGGTCTAAGATCTAATCCCTGAGTTGATGTAGAAGCTCACACAGGGTTAATGAACTACTCCCCTCTTCCATGTGATTGTATTCAGGCCTAGTGATTGGCTAGACTGCATCCCAGGAGGGAGGTCACACGGAACCCCCCCATACCTAGTAGTACTATGGATTTCCAAGGACACCAACAATGAGAATGGCAGAAAAGGGCCATGGTGAGTATCCGGGGTTGTGGGTCTAACAAGAACCTGTGATTTCCCCCTTTGACGTGTAAAGCGACAGGTCCTCTTTAAACCCCTTGCCGCCTATGGAACGCATAAGCATTGTGGCAAACAGGGGGGTGGGCTGTAATGCCCACACATATGGGCGGCAGTAATGGTGGGGAGCCACCAGGACCAGCTCCGGATCATGTGACCACTGTGACAGCCAATCACCATGGCTATGAGATTGGCCACGCCTTCTCCCCGGGCTGTTAAAGGGACAGCGGGGCTGGGTGGGAAAGGGATAAGCATTCATTGCTCCTCCTCCGGCTTCTAACTTTTGACTCATTGGCCTGGAACAAGTCAGCTGACCACCGAGAGGGCGAAAAGCCTGGCCAGCATTTGTTTGGGGTCAGTCTGGCAGCCAGGAAAACCAGCATTTCCAACAATGCCCAATACTCTCAAGGTAGATTTATATGGAAATCCTCACAGCCAGCCATTTATTCATCAAATAAGTAAAAAAAATAAAATAAACATCAAAAGCATTCTAGACTCTTTCACACTTTTTTTTCACTTCACTCCTATTTTTTTAATGCAATTATTTAACGCAATAAATAAATAATTACCTTAACTCTAATACAATTAAATAAAACATCAAAACATAATGTTTACATTTTTATAAAAAATTCTAATGAAAACAAATTATTTTATACTATACAGTTTATATTACTTTTGCAAATTATAATTTTTTTACAATTTATGTACATTTATACAAATATTACCCATAAAATAGTATTAATAATATTACTATTTTTTACGCAATTATTTATTGTAATAATTCTGTTTAATCGTAACATAAGTGTTACATAATTACTAATAATTGCAAATTTAAAAAAAAATTCTAATGAAAATAAATTATTTCATACTACACAATTTATATTACTTTTGCAAATTATATATCATTTTTTTTTTACAATTTATGTACATTTATACAAATAATACCCATAAAATAGTATTAATAATATTATTATTTTTTACTATTTTATTTCCAATTATTTATTGTAATAATTCTGTGTAATCGTAATATAATTGTTACATAATTACTAATACTACAAAATACTAATAAAAATAAAATAAACATCAAAAACATTCTAGGCTCTTTCACGCTTTTTTTTTTTTTTCACTCCACTTCCTGTACAAAGCCGCTTCCGGCGCACACAGGGTGACGTTCTGCTTGCTTTGGCCAATCGGATTCCGCAGTAGGAACGTGACGACGCGTGTGTTTGCGGGAGCCTTACGTGGTTGGCAGTAGTGCATTCATCGTTCGGCGACTGGATGGCGGAAGTGGGAGCTGGTTGGTGTTTCGTTTTGACGGAAGTGGGAGCGGATTGGTGGATGGTTAGCAGACGTGAAAAGCTGATTGGCTGTCCGGCGGTTGGTTGGCGGAAGTGGGAGCTGGTTGGCACCTTCGCAGCAGTTGCTGACCGGAAGTGGCGGTGTGCTGAGAACTTTCCAGCTGTTGTTGGTGACATTTTAGAGGGGAGATGAGCGCGTTTGATCTGTTCAGGAGATTCTTTGGACCCCCTGGGATGAGGTGAGAGGAAGTGACGTCACTATGAAGGGGAATGAAGCCCTCCTGTGCTCTGGCAGGATCCAGAGTCCGAGTCCCGGGTTCGCTCCCCGCCGGGGACGCGTTATCCGCGCAGAATTCTGTCCTCCCCCACCCCGCAAACCTACCTGTAATATTGTAGGTGAGTTCTCCGGGTCGTCGCGCCTCCACAGCGAATATAAATCCGGGGAATAAAATGCGACGAATCGCCAAATTGAGCCACGAGAACGCCAACAGATGACGCCGCCCACTGCGCTAAAGATAGAACTCTGACCTCACAACACGTTATCTATAAATATATATATATATACCTCCGACATCGCTCCGTATATTATCACATTTTTTTTTTTTTTTAGCCAATGTAATTTCTTAATATTTTCACCTTCAACGTTTTCTTTTATCATTTATTATTATTATTATTATCCTTTTTTTAATGCAATTATTTAAGGCAATAAATAATTACCTTAAATCTAATACAATTAAATAAAACTTCAAAACATAAGGATTACAAATTTCTAAAAAAGATTCTAATGAAAACAAATTATTTCATACTATAAAATTTATATTACTTTTGCAAATTTATATATAATTTTTTTTTTTACAATTCACGTACATTTATACAATTAATACCCATAAAATTGTAATGATAATATTATTATTTTTTACTATTATTTTTGTTAATATTATCTTTTTTTTTTATTTGCGATTATTTATTGTAATAAATCTGTTTAATCATTATATAATTGTTACATATTATTATCCTATATTATTATCCTATTATTTAATGCAATAAATAAATAATTACCTTAAATCTAATACAATTAAATAAAACATCAAAACATAATGATTACAACATTTTAAAAAAAAATTCTAATAAAAAACAAATTATTTCATACTATACAATATATTATTTTTGATATATATATATATATATATATATAATATATATATATATATATATATATATATATATATATATACACAATTTATGTACATTTATACAAATAATACCCATAAAATTAGTAATTATAATAATATTCTTTTTTACTATTATTTTTGATAATAGTATCTTATTTTACTTGCAATTATTTATTGTAATTATTCTGTTTAATCGTAACATAATTGTTACATAATTACTAATAATACAGAATTCCAAAATCGTTAATAACTGCAAAAAATAAAATGTGATTAAAAAAATGCTACTAATCAAAATTAATATTATTATTATTATTATTAGTATACTATAATAATTTAATACTAAACTGTATTAATATTATTTGTATTCATGAATATTATCACTTTTTCTTGCAGTTTAGGGCCCTTTTACACTGAAGAGATTTTCAATTGCTTTTGCGTTAAAAAAAAAACAAAAAACGCCTGAAACGCTCAAGTAAAATGCATCCCTTTTGAAATCAATGAATGTTTTTACACTGGGGCCGGGCGCTTCCGTCGCGGTGAAATATTTTTTCTTGCAGCATCTTTGGAGCATGTTTTTTTTTTTTTTTTTTTTATTACATTTACGTTATTACATTTGATTTGATTATTGCATTTGATTTTTTTTGCAGTTTGTTATACAGTAATTACATACTAATTATTATATTCAAAATTATTCAGAACATAATTATTGCAAAAAAAAAAAAGAGATGATCATCAAACAATACTGCTACTACTACAACTAATAAAAATAAATTATTATCATTATTATTCTAATTTTATAGTATAGTAGTATTCTAGTTTTATTAGTATTTTTTCCAGAATAAAATAGTACCAATAAAATAATAGTAGTAATAATCTTTAATGTTGTTATTTTTATTTATTATTATTTATTGTATTTATTATTATTAATATTATTATTATTATTATTATTATTGTTGTTTTTATTATTATTGTTATTATTATTATTATTTATTATTATCATCATCATCATCACAATTAGTTATTTAATGATTTTTTTAAACATTATTATCATTGTCAGAAATATATATTTTTATATACATTTTTAAAATAATATAATCATTATCATTGTTATAATTCTTTAAACATTTATGTTATTTTTTTCCTCTTTGTACTGTTTGGAAAATTTGGATAATTTTGCTGGAATTGATGAAATGACTCGGTTTTGGTCTCAGATTCCTTTCATGTAGTCGCCACCATTAAGGATTGTTTTTTATTCCCCCCCCACCCTCACCCCAGGGATCCGTTCTTTGGAGGGATGACTCCGGGAGAAGAGGAGGATGAAGATGACGACGAGGATGAAGACTCCTTCCATGGCCCCTCAGGTTTCCACTCCCCGTTCTGGGGAGGTCGGCCCCCGTTCCAGGACCCGTTCGGCTTTGAGGATATATTCCGGGACTTCAATGAACTCTTCTCTGGTTTTGGTGCCGTGATCCGCGATGTTCCTCGTGAGTCCAATAATGTCCTCTGGATACGGCCACCATAGAGAGCCGTTGACTCCATAGACCTTCCACTGGGGGGTCCTACATAGTACAACGGTTGCTGTGTTGGTTTCGGGTGTGACCACCTCTCTGCATTGTGGTGACTTCTCTTCTCCCTTCTGTGTAGGGTTGCCTGAGATCGAACCACCAAGACCGAGTCCAGAGGGGTCCCGAGGCAGTTCTCTGCGAGACTTCATGTTGAAGTACCCGGACTCCTACCTACCCAGAGAGCAGACGCCATCTTCCCAGAACCCCCCTAAAGAGGAGGAGCCACCACAGCCAAGCGGGGCCCCCCGAGACGGGAGAGGATGGGTGAGTTACCTCCATTTACGCCGGATCTGTGGATCTTCACAGTCCGAAACATCATGTTTGGCCAGAAGAAAACTCCATTGCTTAAAGGGATAATCCAATTATAGGTGGGTGGAGCCATTCCTGGCTTCTTATATCCAGAGGAACCCCTCATAATGGGCACAGCGGGTGTACAGACCCGGGAACTCGGCACAGGGATGGTGGGAACCCCTCATAATGGGCACAGCGGGTGTACAGACCCGGGAACTCGGCACAGGGATGGTGGAGACACCTCATAATGGGCACAGCGGGTGTACAGACCCGGGAACTCAGCACAGGGATGGAGGAGACACCTCATAATGGGCACATCGGGCGTACAGACCCGGGAACTCAGCACAGGGATGGTGGGAACCCTTCATAATGGGCACAGGGGGTGTACAGACCCAGGAACTCAGCACAGGGATGGTGGGAACCCCTCATAATGGGCACAGCGGGTGTACAGACCCGGGAACTCAGCACAGGGATGGTGGGCACCCCTCATAATGGGCACAGCGGGTGTACAGACCCGGGAACTCAGCACAGGGATGGTGGAGACACCTCATAATGGGCACAGCGGGTGTACAGACCTGGGAACTCAGCACAGGGATGGTGGAGACACCTCATAATGGGCACAGCGGGTATACAGACCCGGGAACTGAGCACAGGGATGGTGGGAACTCCTCATAATGGGCACAGCGGTTGTGTACAGACCCGGGAACTCAGCACAGGGATGGTGGGAACCCCTCATAATGGGCACAGCAGGTGTACAGACCCGGGAACTCAGCACAGGGATGGTGGGAACCCTTCATAATGGGCACAGCGGGTGTACAGACCCAGGAACTCAGCACAGGGATGGAGGAGACACCTCATAATGGGCACATTGGGCGTACAGACCCGGGAACTGAGCACAGGGATGGTGGGAACCCTTCATAATGGGCACAGGGGGTGTACAGACCCGGGAATTCAGCACAGAGATAGTGGAGACACCTTATAATGGGCACAGCGGGTGTACAGACCCGGGAACTCAGCACAGGGATGGTGGGAACCCCTCATAATGGGCACAGCGGGTGTACAGACCCGGGAACTCAGCATAGGGATGGTGGGAACCCCTCATAATGGGCACAGAAGGTGTACAGACCAGGGAACTCAGCACAGGGATGGTGGGAACCCTTCATAATGGGCACAGCGGGTGTACAGACTCGGGAACCAGTAGGTGATATATATAATTCTGTGTGGAATAACCCTTTATGTTTTTGGGGTGTTGCCCTCAGATGGGGTCCTATTACTGTCTATCTTTGTTTTCCTCTATAGCTGGAAGATAATGGTTTAGGGGGCTCCAAGCAGGATAAAGGTAAGTACCCTCAGCCTTAGAATGTCCCATTATGGGTGGATGTGGTGTGATTGTGGGGGGGGTTCGGTCTGTTCTTGTTGTCTGACCTCAGGTCTCTCTAGTTCTAGATTCGGAGGTCTCCTCCCGTGGTTTGGACTCCATCCTCAAACCACAAGAGCCGGCGTCCTCATCCTTCTTCCGGAGCGTCTCCATCTCCAAAGTCATGAAACCCGATGGGGTGAGTACAGGATTAAAGGGGAACTCCGCTAAAATCCTAAATCTGCTCAGCGGAGTCCTCATTGAACCCCCCCTCTCTCTCTCTCCGCAGACGGTGGAGGAAAGGCGGACGGTGAGGGATGGTCAGGGTAACACAACCACCACAGTGACGGTGACCAGAGGCGATGAGGTCATCAGCAGCGGGAGCCCCGATGCCCCCCGGGATTCCATTGTCGGTAAGAGAAACGGCCACCGCAGCATTTCCCATAATCCTTCGGTACAAACCTGCCAGCTTGGCCTAGGCTGCAACATTTGCCTAGAGGGCTCCCTCTAGTGCCCAGAATTCAGAAGGCGTTAGGGATGGATAGATCCGGGGTGTTACAAGTCTCAGTGTTCCCGATCTGTTGGCTAACGCTGGTCTACTTTAAAAACCAAGGATCACGAAAAGGGGGCTTGGTCTAAATAAAGTGGGTGTGGTCAGTGGTAATGGGGCAGTAAGAGAAGTCATGCATTGGTGGTCAGTGTGCCCTCCCCATCCCAGGGGGGTTCTGAGCGGTATTACCGCTAGAGCTGGTTGGCGGCTGAAGCCAACGGTGAGTGTCTCTGACCAGAAATGAACAATAAAGTTGTTTGTGACCGATCTGCTTGCACGTTGAAGACCCCTTTGAGGTTAGACCCCCCCATCGAGTTTTTATTGCTGTCGATGTCCGCAAAAGGGAGTTTCACCCTCTCAATGTGGCTGTGGTCACCAGAACAAGAGGTGATGGGGAAATCTTCCAATGTGGGGACACCGGTTTTGGTGACAACTGTCTAAGAAGGGGGGAGATTTCTTCTCACTTCCTGTTGCGGCTTTGAGGACAGGAAGTGCTGAAAAACTCAAAATGTTGCAATAAAACTTTTTTGAAGGCAAAAAGAAAAAAAAGGATGTGATGGAAGTGACGAGCGTTCTTTTTTTATTATAGAGTTTAATGTTTTGGGGCTTTTCCCACCCTTTTTTAGGTGAAACGCGTCAGTGGCCAGGTCAGGGGGAGAGCTTAGTGTTTTGGCTTGTTCTTGTAAATGCATCCAAGTTGCAATAAAGCTTTACAAAGGAAAAAAAAAAAGGGGGGAGGTGAAGGATGCGAAGAAAGTGCAACTTCTTCTTTTTCGTTATAATGTTTATTTTATTAGGGGCGGTGGGGTTTCACCCTTTTTGAGGTGAAATGCATCAGTGGGGATGCACCAGCTCTTGCCAGAGCCTTTGGTTTGTTTTTGTAAAAAAAAAAAAAATGCGGTGGAAGTGCAGAGCTTTTTTTTTTTTAATTATAAAGTTTGTGAGTTTTCTCCACCCTCTTGAGGTAAAACGCGTCGGACAGGTGGAGTCGGGTCTTGGAGAGAACCTTTTGCTTTGGCTTGTTCTTATTAATGCATCCAAGTTGCAATAAAGCTTTTTGAAGCAAAAAGAGGATGCAGTGGAAGTGCAGCTTCTTTTTAATTATAAAATAAATTGTTTGGGGGTTTTCTCCACCTTGGTGAGGTGAAACGCGTCGGTGGAGGAGTTTGGTCTTGGGGAGAGCTTTGTGCTTTGGTTTGTTCTTGTTAATGCATCCAAGTTGCAATAAAGCTTTTTGAAGCAAAAAGAGGCAGTGGAAGCGCAGCTTCTTTAGTATAAATTGTATTGTTTGGGGTTTTCTCCACCCTGGTGAGGTGAAACGCGTCGTCGGAGGAGGAGCCAGGTCTTGGGGAGAGCTTTGTTCTTGCTAATGGGTCCAAGTTGCAATAAAGCTTTTTGAAGCAAAAAGAGGGGGAAAAAAAGGATGCAGTGGAAAGCACAGCTTTTTTTTTTAATTATATAATGTATTGTTTGGGTGTTTTCTCCACCCTTGTGAGGTGAAACGCGTCGGATGAGGAGGAGCAAGGTCTTGGGGAGAGTTTTCTGCTTTGGTTTGTTCTTGTTAATGCGTCCAAGTTGCAATAAAGCTTTATGAAGCAAACAGAGGGGGGGGGTGCAGTGGAAGTGCAGCAGATTCTTTTTAACGATAAAGTTTTATTTTTTTTGGTTCATCGTCTTCTATTTTTCTCCATCAGGTCCCCGGGACTCCGCCCCTCTCCGTCCACCGCCGTCCCTCCCAGATCTGTCCGATTCGCAGACTATCCTGAGCCGCATCCTACACCGATGGTTCTCCGACCGATGAGCCCCGCCCTCTGAGGTCTCAGGACTCCTATGGAAGATCCGGATAATCTCATTATTATTTGGGGAATCCCAGAACTTTTTTATATAAAAATCGGATCCCCCTCCATTGTGTGGCCTTTTCATAGCCTGGAACCCCCCCAAGAGATGCAACAAGCCGGGGGGCTTCTTTAATTAATTTGTCACAATGTAAATTTGAATTTATATAAAGTTGTTGAACTCACCGCTCCGTGTCTTTCATTTCCTGTTAAAGAGGACCTGTCCCTCTGAGCGCTACACAATGCTGGAGAGCCGCAGTGTCCCTTTTAAACACATAGAATCTGCTGATCAGTTGCTTGATTACACTCTCCTAGGCGAATAAGTAGATTGCATAGCTAAACGCTGCAGCACCCTGTGGCCAGCGGGGAGCAGCATGCATGTCTAAAGGGATGCTGGAGATGTGTTCTTTCGTATATAACGTTTAAAGCAGGGTGCTGTGACATTCACACAAGCCTGCTGCTTAAATGCACTCTATTCGTTGCTTGATTACACTTAATCAGCAAATTGCATGGCTAAAATCTGCAGCACTCAGTGGCCAGCAGGGAGGAGTAATGCATATCTAAAGGGATGCTGAGGATGTGTTCTTTCATATAATGCTCAAAACAGGGTGCTGTGATATTTACACAAACCTCTATGTATTGCTTGATTACACTCTATTAGACTGATTAGCAGATTGCACAACTAAAATCCGGCAGCACTCAAGAGCAGCATACATGTTTAAAAAGATGCCGGAGATGTTTTTTTTTGTTTTTTACATAATGCTTGAAGCAGAGTTTTGTGACAATTACTCAAGTCTGCTGCTTGATTAAACTCTGTTAGACTGATCAGCAAATTGCACAGCTACAATCTGTAGCACCCAATGGCCAACAGGGATGAGCAATGCATGTCTAAAGGGATGTCGAAGATGTGTTTTTTTTTTCTTCATATAATGCTCAGCAGGGTGCCTTGACATTTTTACAAGCCTGCTGCTTGATTAGACTCTATTACACTGATCAGCAGATTGCATAGCTAAAATCTGCTACACCCAGTGGCCAGCAGGGTGGTGCAATGCGTGTCTAAAGGGATGCCAGGGATGTGTTCTTTCATATGATGTTTTAATTAGGGTTACATTCTAATGTATTGCTTGATTACACTCAATTAGACTGATCAGCAGATTTCACAGCTAAAATCTGCAGCAGGCAGTGGCTAGCAGGGAACAGGATGCACATCTAAAGGGATGCCAGAGATGTTTTCTTTCATGTAATGCTTGAAGCAGGGTGCTGTGACATTTACATGAGCCTATTGCTTGAATATACCCCATTAGACTGATCAGCAGATTGCACAGCTAAAATCTGCAGCACCAAGTGGCCAGCAGGGAGGAGCAATGCATGTCTAAAGTGATGCTGGAGATGCGTTCTTTCATTTGAAGCGGGGTGCTGGGACATTTACACAAGCCTGGCGGCTTGGATTTACTCTCATTACTTCTGTAAACTCTTATTAGACTGCTCAGCAGATTGCACAGCTAAAAATCTTCAGCACCCAGTGGCCAGCAGGGAGGAACATGCGCATCTAAAGGAAATCCAGGCGTATGTTCTTTCATTTAATGCTCAAAGCAGGACACTGTGAAGCTTGCATGAGCCGGCTATATGGGTACATTCTACTGAACTGCTCAGCAGATTGCACAGCTAAAAATCTGCAGCACCCAGTGGCCAGCAGGGAGGATCATGCACGTCTAAAGGGATTCCAGAGATGTGTTTTTTCACATGATGCTTAAAGCCTGGTGTTGTGACATTTTACACAAGCCGACTGGCTCCTCCCACCAGACTCAACCTTTCTACAGAGCACAGACCAGGGGACAGAATCATTGATGACCTCACTCAAAGAGATATATCTTGGAAATGAAAAGATTTGATTGGATGCTGATCAGGGGCGGAGGAGGAAGGGGGGGGAGGTGGACAAGGGACGGCTTTAAGCAAGGATGCTGATTCCATTGCCTGACCTTCCGATGGCCACAAGAGGGCGCCCAAGCAAGTCAGGTTGTTAGTAGATCCCTTTCAGTAGGATCTTCAGGTGGACTTCTCATGGTCAGGTCAGGACAACCGATAGTAACCCCACCCCCGGGACTGGTCATGTGAGTCACTACGTGAATGTCAGTAGAGAAGTGACAGTTGGAGGATTCCCCCTCCCCCTCCCCACATGTTGGCAACGGGCACCGAGGGATGCAGAGTTGGCGTCTCGGTATCGGGTAATGATGTTATTATGAGGTGGGACGGCCCGGTGATTACATTATGGCAGATAACGAGGCGGCTCACCGATAAGCTCTCCACCATTCATAGTCAGCAGGTTGGAAGCCAAGAACAGCCGACACGGGCCGGGGTGACACTTTGTCCCGGGGAGTCGGAGCCGTGACCGGTCCTCATTGGTTTCTTCTACCCCCCCCCCCCCCCCTTCCTTGTTCCGTCTCAACGGCTGGTCACAGAGGCCACCAGAAACCAGATCATCTCTGATTGCCTCTATGGGTCTTGGAGGACCGGAGCGATGTCATGACCTCACCTGCCGCAGAGGGTGGAAGTTATTACTATTATTTTTTTTTAACCTTTTGCTTTTAAAGGTAGAAGAGAGATTTTGGGGTCTTATAGACGCCTAGACCTCTCCATAAAGAGGACCTGTCATCTCTTATTTCTATTACATGAGATCTCTCCATAAAGAGGACCTGTCATCTCTTATTTCTATTACATGAGATCTCTCCATAAAGAGGACCCGTCATCTCTTATTTCTATTATATGAGATCTCTCCATAAAGAGGACCTGTCATCTCTTATTTCTATTACATGAGATCTCCATAAAGAGGACCTGTCATCTCTTATTTCTATTACATGAGATCTCTCCATAAAGAGGACCTGTCATCCCTTATTTCTATTATATGAGATCTCTATAAAGAGGACCTGTCATCTCTTATTTCTATTACATGAGATCTCCATAAAGAGGACCTGTCATCTCTTATTTCTATTACAAGATCTCTCCATAAAGAGGACCTGTCATCTCTTATTTCTATTATATGAGATCTCCATAAAGAGGACCTGTCATCTCTTATTTCTATTACATGAGATGTCCATAAAGAGGACCTGTCATCTCTTATTTCTATTATATGATCTCTCCATAAAGAGGACCTGTCATCTCTTATTTCTATTACATGAGATGTCCATAAAGAGGACCTGTCATCTCTTATTTGTATTACATGAGATCTCCATAAAGAGGACCTGTCATCTCTTATTTCTATTATATGAGATCTCTCCATAAAGAGGACCTGTCATCTCTTATTTCTATTACATGAGATCTCCATAAAGAGGACCTGTCATCTCTTATTTCTATTACATGAGATCTCCATAAAGAGGACCTGTCATCTCTTATTTCTATTACATGAGATCTCCATAAAGAGGACCTGTCATCTCTTATTTCTATTACATGAGATCTCCATAAAGAGGACCTGTCATCTCTTATTTCTATTATATGAGATCTCCATAAAGAGGACCTGTCATCTCTTATTTCTATTATATGAGATCTCCATAAAGAGGACCTGTCATCTCTTATTTCTATTACATGAGATCTCCATAAAGAGGACCTGTCATCCCTTATTTCTATTATATGAGATCTCTCCATAAAGAGGACCTGTCATCTCTTATTTCTATTACATGAGACCTCTCCATAAAGAGGACCTGTCATCTCTTATTTCTATTATATGAGATCTCTCCATAAAGAGGACCTGTCATCTCTTATTTCTATTATATGAGATCTCTCCATAAAGAGGACCTGTCATCCCTTATTTCTATTATATGAGATCTCTCCATAAAGAGGACCTGTCATCCCTTATTTCTATTATATGAGATCTCTCCATAAAGAGGACCTGTCATCTCTTATTTCTATTACATGAGATCTCCATAAAGAGGACCTGTCATCTCTTATTTCTATTACATGAGATCTCCATAAAGAGGACCTGTCATCTCTTATTTCTATTACATGAGATCTCACCATAAAGAGGACCTGTCATCTCTTATTTCTATTATATGAGATCTCTCCATAAAGAGGACCTGTCATCTCTTATTTCTATTATATGAGATCTCTCCATAAAGAGGACCTGTCATCCCTTATTTCTATTATATGAGATCTCTCCATAAAGAGGACCTGTCATCTCTTATTTCTATTACATGAGATCTCCATAAAGAGGACCTGTCATCCCTTATTTCTATTATATGAGATCTCTCCATAAAGAGGACCTGTCATCTCTTATTTCTATTATATGAGATCTCCATAAAGAGGACCTGTCATCTCTTATTTCTATTATATGAGATCTCCATAAAGAGGACCTGTCATCTCTTATTTCTATTACATGAGATCTCCATAAAGAGGACCTGTCATCCCTTATTTCTATTATATGAGATCTCCATAAAGAGGACCTGTCATCTCTTATTTCTATTATATGAGATCTCCATAAAGAGGACCTGTCATCTCTTATTTCTATTATATGAGATCTCCATAAAGAGGACCTGTCATCTCTTATTTCTATTATATGAGATCTCCATAAAGAGGACCTGTCATCTCTTATTTCTATTACATGAGATCTCCATAAAGAGGACCTGTCATCTCTTATTACTATTACATGAGATCTCTCCATAAAGAGGACCTGTCATCTCTTATTTCTATTACATGAGATCTCCATAAAGAGGACCTGTCATCCCTTATTTCTATTATATGAGATCTCTCCATAAAGAGGACCTGTCATCTCTTATTTCTATTATATGAGATCTCCATAAAGAGGACCTGTCATCTCTTATTTCTATTACATGCGATCTCCATAAAGAGGACCTGTCATCTCTTATTTCTATTACATGAGATCTCCATAAAGAGGACCTGTCATCTCTTATTTCTATTACATGAGATCTCCATAAAGAGGACCCGTCATCTCTTATTTCTATTATATGAGATCTCCATAAAGAGGACCTGTCATCTCTTATATCTATTACATGAGATCTCCATAAAGAGGACCTGTCATCTCTTATTTCTATTACATGATCTCCATAAAGAGGACCTGTCATCTCTTATTTCTATTACATGATCTCACCATAAAGAGGACCTGTCATCTCTTATTTCTATTACATGATCTCACCATAAAGAGGACCTGTCATCTCTTATTTCTATTACATGAGATCTCTCCATAAAGAGGACCTGTCATGCCTTATTTCTATTACATGAGATCTCCATAAAGAGGACCTGTCATCTCTTATTTCTATTACACGATCTCTCCATAAAGAGGACCTGTCATCTCTTATTTCTATTACATGAGATCTCCATAAAGAGGACCTGTCATCTCTTATTTCTATTACACGATCTCTCCATAAAGAGGACCTGTCATCTCTTATTTCTATTACACGATCTCTCCATAAAGAGGACCTGTCAATCCTTATTTCTATTACATGAGATCTCCATAAAGAGGACCTGTCATCCCTTATTTCTATTACATGAGATCTCTCCATAAAGAGGACCTGTCATCTCTTATTTCTATTACATGAGATCTCCATAAAGAGGACCTGTCATCCCTTATTTCTATTACATGAGATCTCCCCATAAAGAGGACCTGTCATCTCTTATTTCTATTACATGAGATCTCCATAAAGAGGACCTGTCATCTCTTATTTCTATTACATGAGATCTCCATAAAGAGGACCTGTCATCTCTTATTTCTATTACATGAGATCTCTCCATAAAGAGGACCTGTCATCTCTTATTTCTATTACATGAGATCTCTCCATAAAGAGGACCTGTCATCTCTTATTTCTATTACATGAGATCTCCATAAGGAGGACCTGTCATCTCTTATTTCTATTACATGAGATCTCACCATAAAGAGGACCTGTCATCTCTTATTTCTATTACATGAGATCTCCATAAAGAGGACCTGTCATCTCTTATTTCTATTACATGAGATCTCACCATAAAGAGGACCTGTCATCTCTTATTTCTATTACATGAGATCTCACCATAAAGAGGACCTGTCATCTCTTATTTCTATTACATGAGATCTCCATAAAGAGGACCTGTCATCTCTTATTTCTATTACAAGATCTCTCCATAAAGAGGACCTGTCATCTCTTATTTCTATTATATGAGATCTCCATAAAGAGGACCTGTCATCTCTTATTTCTATTACATGAGACCTCTCCATAAAGAGGACCTGTCATCTCTTATTTCTATTACATGAGATCTCTCCATTAAGAGGACCTGTCATCTCTTATTTCTATTATATGAGATCTCTCCATAAAGAGGACCTGTCATCTCTTATTTCTATTACATGAGATCTCCATAAAGAGGACCTGTCATCTCTTATTTCTATTACATGAGATCTCCATAAAGAGGACCTGTCATCTCTTATTTCTATTACATGAGATCTCCATAAAGAGGACCTGTCATCTCTTATTTCTATTACATGAGATCTCCATAAAGAGGACCTGTCATCCCTTATTTCTATTATATGAGATCTCTCCATAAAGAGGACCTGTCATCTCTTATTTCTATTACATGAGATCTCCATAAAGAGGACCTGTCATCTCTTATTTCTATTACATGAGATCTCCATAAAGAGGACCTGTCATCTCTTATTTCTATTACATGAGATCTCCATAAAGAGGACCTGTCATCTCTTATTTCTATTATATGAGATCTCTCCATAAAGAGGACCTGTCATCCCTTATTTCTATTATATGAGATCTCTCCATAAAGAGGACCTGTCATCTCTTATTTCTATTACATGAGATCTCCATAAAGAGGACCTGTCATCCCTTATTTCTATTATATGAGATCTCTCCATAAAGAGGACCTGTCATCTCTTATTTCTATTATATGAGATCTCCATAAAGAGGACCTGTCATCTCTTATTTCTATTATATGAGATCTCCATAAAGAGGACCTGTCATCTCTTATTTCTATTACATGAGATCTCCATAAAGAGGACCTGTCATCCCTTATTTCTATCATATGAGATCTCTCCATAAAGAGGACCTGTCATCTCTTATTTCTATTACATGAGACCTCTCCATAAAGAGGACCTGTCATCTCTTATTTCTATTATATGAGATCTCTCCATAAAGAGGACCTGTCATCTCTTATTTCTATTATATGAGATCTCTCCATAAAGAGGACCTGTCATCCCTTATTTCTATTATATGAGATCTCTCCATAAAGAGGACCTGTCATCTCTTATTTCTATTACATGAGATCTCCATAAAGAGGACCTGTCATCCCTTATTTCTATTATATGAGATCTCTCCATAAAGAGGACCTGTCATCTCTTATTTCTATTATATGAGATCTCTCCATAAAGAGGACCTGTCATCCCTTATTTCTATTATATGAGATCTCTCCATAAAGAGGACCTGTCATCTCTTATTTCTATTACATGAGATCTCCATAAAGAGGACCTGTCATCCCTTATTTCTATTATATGAGATCTCTCCATAAAGAGGACCTGTCATCTCTTATTTCTATTATATGAGATCTCCATAAAGAGGACCTGTCATCTCTTATTTCTATTATATGAGATCTCCATAAAGAGGACCTGTCATCTCTTATTTCTATTACATGAGACCTCTCCATAAAGAGGACCTGTCATCTCTTATTTCTATTACATGAGATCTCTCCATAAAGAGGACCCGTCATCTCTTATTTCTATTATATGAGATCTCTCCATAAAGAGGACCTGTCATCTCTTATTTCTATTACATGAGATCTCCATAAAGAGGACCTGTCATCCCTTATTTCTATTATATGAGATCTCTCCATAAAGAGGACCTGTCATCTCTTATTTCTATTACATGAGATCTCCATAAAGAGGACCTGTCATCTCTTATTTCTATTACATGAGATCTCCATAAAGAGGACCTGTCATCTCTTATTTCTATTACATGAGATCTCCATAAAGAGGACCTGTCATCTCTTATTTCTATTACATGAGATCTCCATAAAGAGGACCTGTCATCTCTTATTTCTATTACATGAGATCTCCATAAAGAGGACCTGTCATCTCTTATTTCTATTATATGAGATCTCTCCATAAAGAGGACCTGTCATCCCTTATTTCTATTATATGAGATCTCTCCATAAAGAGGACCTGTCATCTCTTATTTCTATTACATGAGATCTCCATAAAGAGGACCTGTCATCCCTTATTTCTATTATATGAGATCTCTCCATAAAGAGGACCTGTCATCTCTTATTTCTATTATATGAGATCTCTCCATAAAGAGGACCTGTCATCCCTTATTTCTATTACATGAGATCTCTCCATAAAGAGGACCTGTCATCTCTTATTTCTATTATATGAGATCTCCATAAAGAGGACCTGTCATCTCTTATTTCTATTATATGAGATCTCCATAAAGAGGACCTGTCATCTCTTATTTCTATTATATGAGATCTCCATAAAGAGGACCTGTCATCTCTTATTTCTATTACATGAGATCTCCATAAAGAGGACCTGTCATCCCTTATTTCTATTATATGAGATCTCTCCATAAAGAGGACCTGTCATCTCTTATTTCTATTACATGAGACCTCTCCATAAAGAGGACCTGTCATCTCTTATTTCTATTATATGAGATCTCTCCATAAAGAGGACCTGTCATCTCTTATTTCTATTATATGAGATCTCTCCATAAAGAGGACCTGTCATCCCTTATTTCTATTATATGAGATCTCTCCATAAAGAGGACCTGTCATCCCTTATTTCTATTATATGAGATCTCTCCATAAAGAGGACCTGTCATCTCTTATTTCTATTACATGAGATCTCCATAAAGAGGACCTGTCATCCCTTATTTCTATTATATGAGATCTCTCCATAAAGAGGACCTGTCATCTCTTATTTCTATTATATGAGATCTCTCCATAAAGAGGACCTGTCATCCCTTATTTCTATTATATGAGATCTCTCCATAAAGAGGACCTGTCATCTCTTATTTCTATTACATGAGATCTCCATAAAGAGGACCTGTCATCCCTTATTTCTATTATATGAGATCTCTCCATAAAGAGGACCTGTCATCTCTTATTTCTATTATATGAGATCTCCATAAAGAGGACCTGTCATCTCTTATTTCTATTATATGAGATCTCCATAAAGAGGACCTGTCATCTCTTATTTCTATTACATGAGATCTCCATAAAGAGGACCTGTCATCCCTTATTTCTATTATATGAGATCTCCATAAAGAGGACCTGTCATCTCTTATTTCTATTATATGAGATCTCCATAAAGAGGACCTGTCATCTCTTATTTCTATTATATGAGATCTCTCCATAAAGAGGACCTGTCATCTCTTATTACTATTACATGAGATCTCTCCATAAAGAGGACCTGTCATCTCTTATTTCTATTACATGAGATCTCCATAAAGAGGACCTGTCATCCTTATTTCTATTATATGAGATCTCTCCATAAAGAGGACCTGTCATCT
Organism: Lithobates clamitans; assembly: GCA_037952925.1. NCBI lineage: Eukaryota > Metazoa > Chordata > Amphibia > Anura > Ranidae > Lithobates > Lithobates clamitans. Next base: position 45,685 of record JBBGZY010003557.1, read on the forward strand.
CTTATTTCTATTATATGAGATCTCCATAAAGAGGACCTGTCATCTCTTATTTCTATTACATGCGATCTCCATAAAGAGGACCTGTCATCTCTTATTTCTATTACATGAGATCTCCCCATAAAGAGGACCTGTCATCTCTTATTTCTATTACATGAGATCTCCATAAAGAGGACCTGTCATCTCTTATTTCTATTACATGAGATCTCCATAAAGAGGACCCGTCATCTCTTATTTCTATTACATGAGATCTCCATAAAGAGGACCTGTCATCTCTTATATCTATTACATGAGATCTCCATAAAGAGGACCTGTCATCTCTTATTTCTATTACATGAGATCTCCATAAAGAGGACCCGTCATCTCTTATTTCTATTATATGATCTCTCCATAAAGAGGACCTGTCATCTCTTATTTCTATTATATGAGATCTCCATAAAGAGGACCTGTCATCTCTTATATCTATTACATGAGATCTCCATAAAGAGGACCTGTCATCTCTTATTTCTATTACATGAGATCTCTCCATAAAGAGGACCTGTCATCTCTTATATCTATTACATGAGATCTCCATAAAGAGGACCTGTCATCTCTTATTTCTATTACATGATCTCCATAAAGAGGACCTGTCATCTCTTATTTCTATTACATGATCTCACCATAAAGAGGACCTGTCATCTCTTATTTCTATTACATGATCTCACCATAAAGAGGACCTGTCATCTCTTATTTCTATTACATGAGATCTCTCCATAAAGAGGACCTGTCATGCCTTATTTCTATTACAGGAGATCTCCATAAAGAGGACCTGTCATCTCTTATTTCTATTACACGATCTCTCCATAAAGAGGACCTGTCATCTCTTATTTCTATTACATGAGATCTCCATAAAGAGGACCTGTCATCTCTTATTTCTATTACACGATCTCTCCATAAAGAGGACCTGTCATCTCTTATTTCTATTACACGATCTCTCCATAAAGAGGACCTGTCAATCCTTATTTCTATTACATGAGATCTCCATAAAGAGGACCTGTCATCCCTTATTTCTATTACATGAGATCTCTCCATAAAGAGGACCTGTCATCTCTTATTTCTATTACATGAGATCTCCATAAAGAGGACCTGTCATCCCTTATTTCTATTACATGAGATCTCCCCATAAAGAGGACCTGTCATCTCTTATTTCTATTACATGAGATCTCCATAAAGAGGACCTGTCATCTCTTATTTCTATTACATGAGATCTCCATAAAGAGGACCTGTCATCTCTTATTTCTATTACATGAGATCTCTCCATAAAGAGGACCTGTCATCTCTTATTTCTATTACATGAGATCTCTCCATAAAGAGGACCTGTCATCTCTTATTTCTATTACATGAGATCTCCATAAGGAGGACCTGTCATCTCTTATTTCTATTACATGAGATCTCACCATAAAGAGGACCTGTCATCTCTTATTTCTATTACATGAGATCTCCATAAAGAGGACCTGTCATCTCTTATTTCTATTACATGAGATCTCACCATAAAGAGGACCTGTCATCTCTTATTTCTATTACATGAGATCTCACCATAAAGAGGACCTGTCATCTCTTATTTCTATTACATGAGATCTCCATAAAGAGGACCTGTCATCTCTTATTTCTATTACAAGATCTCTCCATAAAGAGGACCTGTCATCTCTTATTTCTATTATATGAGATCTCCATAAAGAGGACCTGTCATCTCTTATTTCTATTACATGAGACCTCTCCATAAAGAGGACCTGTCATCTCTTATTTCTATTACATGAGATCTCTCCATTAAGAGGACCTGTCATCTCTTATTTCTATTATATGAGATCTCTCCATAAAGAGGACCTGTCATCTCTTATTTCTATTACATGAGATCTCCATAAAGAGGACCTGTCATCCCTTATTTCTATTATATGAGATCTCTCCATAAAGAGGACCTGTCATCTCTTATTTCTATTACATGAGATCTCCATAAAGAGGACCTGTCATCTCTTATTTCTATTACATGAGATCTCCATAAAGAGGACCTGTCATCTCTTATTTCTATTACATGAGATCTCCATAAAGAGGACCTGTCATCTCTTATTTCTATTATATGAGATCTCTCCATAAAGAGGACCTGTCATCCCTTATTTCTATTATATGAGATCTCTCCATAAAGAGGACCTGTCATCTCTTATTTCTATTACATGAGATCTCCATAAAGAGGACCTGTCATCCCTTATTTCTATTATATGAGATCTCTCCATAAAGAGGACCTGTCATCTCTTATTTCTATTATATGAGATCTCTCCATAAAGAGGACCTGTCATCCCTTATTTCTATTATATGAGATCTCTCCATAAAGAGGACCTGTCATCTCTTATTTCTATTACATGAGATCTCCATAAAGAGGACCTGTCATCCCTTATTTCTATTATATGAGATCTCTCCATAAAGAGGACCTGTCATCTCTTATTTCTATTATATGAGATCTCCATAAAGAGGACCTGTCATCTCTTATTTCTATTATATGAGATCTCCATAAAGAGGACCTGTCATCTCTTATTTCTATTACATGAGATCTCCATAAAGAGGACCTGTCATCCCTTATTTCTATTATATGAGATCTCTCCATAAAGAGGACCTGTCATCTCTTATTTCTATTACATGAGACCTCTCCATAAAGAGGACCTGTCATCTCTTATTTCTATTATATGAGATCTCTCCATAAAGAGGACCTGTCATCTCTTATTTCTATTATATGAGATCTCTCCATAAAGAGGACCTGTCATCCCTTATTTCTATTATATGAGATCTCTCCATAAAGAGGACCTGTCATCCCTTATTTCTATTATATGAGATCTCTCCATAAAGAGGACCTGTCATCTCTTATTTCTATTACATGAGATCTCCATAAAGAGGACCTGTCATCCCTTATTTCTATTATATGAGATCTCTCCATAAAGAGGACCTGTCATCTCTTATTTCTATTATATGAGATCTCTCCATAAAGAGGACCTGTCATCCCTTATTTCTATTATATGAGATCTCTCCATAAAGAGGACCTGTCATCTCTTATTTCTATTACATGAGATCTCCATAAAGAGGACCTGTCATCCCTTATTTCTATTATATGAGATCTCTCCATAAAGAGGACCTGTCATCTCTTATTTCTATTATATGAGATCTCCATAAAGAGGACCTGTCATCTCTTATTTCTATTATATGAGATCTCCATAAAGAGGACCTGTCATCTCTTATTTCTATTACATGAGACCTCTCCATAAAGAGGACCTGTCATCTCTTATTTCTATTACATGAGATCTCTCCATAAAGAGGACCCGTCATCTCTTATTTCTATTATATGAGATCTCTCCATAAAGAGGACCTGTCATCTCTTATTTCTATTACATGAGATCTCCATAAAGAGGACCTGTCATCCCTTATTTCTATTATATGAGATCTCTCCATAAAGAGGACCTGTCATCTCTTATTTCTATTACATGAGATCTCCATAAAGAGGACCTGTCATCTCTTATTTCTATTACATGAGATCTCCATAAAGAGGACCTGTCATCTCTTATTTCTATTACATGAGATCTCCATAAAGAGGACCTGTCATCTCTTATTTCTATTACATGAGATCTCCATAAAGAGGACCTGTCATCTCTTATTTCTATTACATGAGATCTCCATAAAGAGGACCTGTCATCTCTTATTTCTATTATATGAGATCTCTCCATAAAGAGGACCTGTCATCCCTTATTTCTATTATATGAGATCTCTCCATAAAGAGGACCTGTCATCCCTTATTTCTATTACATGAGATCTCCATAAAGAGGACCTGTCATCCCTTATTTCTATTATATGAGATCTCTCCATAAAGAGGACCTGTCATCTCTTATTTCTATTATATGAGATCTCTCCATAAAGAGGACCTGTCATCCCTTATTTCTATTACATGAGATCTCTCCATAAAGAGGACCTGTCATCTCTTATTTCTATTATATGAGATCTCCATAAAGAGGACCTGTCATCTCTTATTTCTATTATATGAGATCTCCATAAAGAGGACCTGTCATCTCTTATTTCTATTACATGAGATCTCCATAAAGAGGACCTGTCATCCCTTATTTCTATTATATGAGATCTCTCCATAAAGAGGACCTGTCATCTCTTATTTCTATTACATGAGACCTCTCCATAAAGAGGACCTGCCATCTCTTATTTCTATTATATGAGATCTCTCCATAAAGAGGACCTGTCATCTCTTATTTCTATTATATGAGATCTCTCCATAAAGAGGACCTGTCATCCCTTATTTCTATTATATGAGATCTCTCCATAAAGAGGACCTGTCATCCCTTATTTCTATTATATGAGATCTCTCCATAAAGAGGACCTGTCATCTCTTATTTCTATTACATGAGATCTCCATAAAGAGGACCTGTCATCCCTTATTTCTATTATATGAGATCTCTCCATAAAGAGGACCTGTCATCTCTTATTTCTATTATATGAGATCTCTCCATAAAGAGGACCTGTCATCCCTTATTTCTATTATATGAGATCTCTCCATAAAGAGGACCTGTCATCTCTTATTTCTATTACATGAGATCTCCATAAAGAGGACCTGTCATCCCTTATTTCTATTATATGAGATCTCTCCATAAAGAGGACCTGTCATCTCTTATTTCTATTATATGAGATCTCCATAAAGAGGACCTGTCATCTCTTATTTCTATTATATGAGATCTCCATAAAGAGGACCTGTCATCTCTTATATCTATTACATGAGATCTCCATAAAGAGGACCTGTCATCTCTTATTTCTATTACATGAGATCTCTCCATAAAGAGGACCTGTCATCTCTTATATCTATTACATGAGATCTCCATAAAGAGGACCTGTCATCTCTTATTTCTATTACATGATCTCCATAAAGAGGACCTGTCATCTCTTATTTCTATTACATGATCTCACCATAAAGAGGACCTGTCATCTCTTATTTCTATTACATGATCTCACCATAAAGAGGACCTGTCATCTCTTATTTCTATTACATGAGATCTCTCCATAAAGAGGACCTGTCATGCCTTATTTCTATTACAGGAGATCTCCATAAAGAGGGCCTGTCATCTCTTATTTCTATTACACGATCTCTCCATAAAGAGGACCTGTCATCTCTTATTTCTATTACATGAGATCTCCATAAAGAGGACCTGTCATCTCTTATTTCTATTACACGATCTCTCCATAAAGAGGACCTGTCATCTCTTATTTCTATTACACGATCTCTCCATAAAGAGGACCTGTCAATCCTTATTTCTATTACATGAGATCTCCATAAAGAGGACCTGTCATCCCTTATTTCTATTACATGAGATCTCTCCATAAAGAGGACCTGTCATCTCTTATTTCTATTACATGAGATCTCCATAAAGAGGACCTGTCATCCCTTATTTCTATTACATGAGATCTCCCCATAAAGAGGACCTGTCATCTCTTATTTCTATTACATGAGATCTCCATAAAGAGGACCTGTCATCTCTTATTTCTATTACATGAGATCTCCATAAAGAGGACCTGTCATCTCTTATTTCTATTACATGAGATCTCTCCATAAAGAGGACCTGTCATCTCTTATTTCTATTACATGAGATCTCTCCATAAAGAGGACCTGTCATCTCTTATTTCTATTACATGAGATCTCCATAAGGAGGACCTGTCATCTCTTATTTCTATTACATGAGATCTCCATAAAGAGGACCTGTCATCTCTTATTTCTATTACATGAGATCTCCATAAAGAGGACCTGTCATCTCTTATTTCTATTACATGAGATCTCACCATAAAGAGGACCTGTCATCTCTTATTTCTATTACATGAGATCTCCATAAAGAGGACCTGTCATCTCTTATTTCTATTACATGAGATCTCACCATAAAGAGGACCTGTCATCTCTTATTTCTATTACATGAGATCTCACCATAAAGAGGACCTGTCATCTCTTATTTCTATTACATGAGATCTCCATAAAGAGGACCTGTCATCTCTTATTTCTATTACAAGATCTCTCCATAAAGAGGACCTGTCATCTCTTATTTCTATTATATGAGATCTCCATAAAGAGGACCTGTCATCTCTTATTTCTATTACATGAGACCTCTCCATAAAGAGGACCTGTCATCTCTTATTTCTATTACATGAGATCTCTCCATTAAGAGGACCTGTCATCTCTTATTTCTATTATATGAGATCTCTCCATAAAGAGGACCTGTCATCTCTTATTTCTATTACATGAGATCTCCATAAAGAGGACCTGTCATCCCTTATTTCTATTATATGAGATCTCTCCATAAAGAGGACCTGTCATCTCTTATTTCTATTACATGAGATCTCCATAAAGAGGACCTGTCATCTCTTATTTCTATTACATGAGATCTCCATAAAGAGGACCTGTCATCTCTTATTTCTATTACATGAGATCTCTCATAAAGAGGACCTGTCATCTCTTATTTCTATTATATGAGATCTCTCCATAAAGAGGACCTGTCATCCCTTATTTCTATTATATGAGATCTCTCCATAAAGAGGACCTGTCATCTCTTATTTCTATTACATGAGATCTCCATAAAGAGGACCTGTCATCCCTTATTTCTATTATATGAGATCTCTCCATAAAGAGGACCTGTCATCTCTTATTTCTATTATATGAGATCTCTCCATAAAGAGGACCTGTCATCCCTTATTTCTATTATATGAGATCTCTCCATAAAGAGGACCTGTCATCTCTTATTTCTATTACATGAGATCTCCATAAAGAGGACCTGTCATCCCTTATTTCTATTATATGAGATCTCTCCATAAAGAGGACCTGTCATCTCTTATTTCTATTATATGAGATCTCCATAAAGAGGACCTGTCATCTCTTATTTCTATTATATGAGATCTCCATAAAGAGGACCTGTCATCTCTTATTTCTATTACATGAGATCTCCATAAAGAGGACCTGTCATCCCTTATTTCTATTATATGAGATCTCTCCATAAAGAGGACCTGTCATCTCTTATTTCTATTACATGAGACCTCTCCATAAAGAGGACCTGTCATCTCTTATTTCTATTATATGAGATCTCTCCATAAAGAGGACCTGTCATCTCTTATTTCTATTATATGAGATCTCTCCATAAAGAGGACCTGTCATCCCTTATTTCTATTATATGAGATCTCTCCATAAAGAGGACCTGTCATCCCTTATTTCTATTATATGAGATCTCTCCATAAAGAGGACCTGTCATCTCTTATTTCTATTACATGAGATCTCCATAAAGAGGACCTGTCATCCCTTATTTCTATTATATGAGATCTCTCCATAAAGAGGACCTGTCATCTCTTATTTCTATTATATGAGATCTCTCCATAAAGAGGACCTGTCATCCCTTATTTCTATTATATGAGATCTCTCCATAAAGAGGACCTGTCATCTCTTATTTCTATTACATGAGATCTCCATAAAGAGGACCTGTCATCCCTTATTTCTATTATATGAGATCTCTCCATAAAGAGGACCTGTCATCTCTTATTTCTATTATATGAGATCTCCATAAAGAGGACCTGTCATCTCTTATTTCTATTATATGAGATCTCCATAAAGAGGACCTGTCATCTCTTATTTCTATTACATGAGACCTCTCCATAAAGAGGACCTGTCATCTCTTATTTCTATTACATGAGATCTCTCCATAAAGAGGACCCGTCATCTCTTATTTCTATTATATGAGATCTCTCCATAAAGAGGACCTGTCATCCCTTATTTCTATTATATGAGATCTCTCCATAAAGAGGACCTGTCATCTCTTATTTCTATTACATGAGATCTCCATAAAGAGGACCTGTCATCCCTTATTTCTATTATATGAGATCTCTCCATAAAGAGGACCTGTCATCTCTTATTTCTATTATATGAGATCTCCATAAAGAGGACCTGTCATCTCTTATTTCTATTATATGAGATCTCCATAAAGAGGACCTGTCATCTCTTATTTCTATTACATGAGACCTCTCCATAAAGAGGACCTGTCATCTCTTATTTCTATTACATGAGATCTCTCCATAAAGAGGACCCGTCATCTCTTATTTCTATTATATGAGATCTCTCCATAAAGAGGACCTGTCATCTCTTATTTCTATTACATGAGATCTCCATAAAGAGGACCTGTCATCCCTTATTTCTATTATATGAGATCTCTCCATAAAGAGGACCTGTCATCTCTTATTTCTATTACATGAGATCTCCATAAAGAGGACCTGTCATCTCTTATTTCTATTACATGAGATCTCCATAAAGAGGACCTGTCATCTCTTATTTCTATTACATGAGATCTCATAAAGAGGAACCTGTCATCTCTTATTTCTATTACATGAGATCTCCATAAAGAGGACCTGTCATCTCTTATTTCTATTACATGAGATCTCAATAAAGAGGACCTGTCATCTCTTATTTCTATTATATGAGATCTCTCCATAAAGAGGACCTGTCATCCCTTATTTCTATTATATGAGATCTCTCCATAAAGAGGACCTGTCATCTCTTATTTCTATTACATGAGATCTCCATAAAGAGGACCTGTCATCCCCTTATTTCTATATATGAGATCTCTCCATAAAGAGACCTGTCATCTCTTATTTCTATTATATGAGATCTCTCCATAAAGAGGACCTGTCATCCCTTATTTCTATTACATGAGATCTCTCCATAAAGAGGACCTGTCATCTCTTATTTCTATTATATGAGATCTCCATAAAGAGGACCTGTCATCTCTTATTTCTATTATATGAGATCTCCATAAAGAGGACCTGTCATCTCTTATTTCTATTATATGAGATCTCCATAAAGAGGACCTGTCATCTCTTATTTCTATTACATGAGATCTCCATAAAGAGGACCTGTCATCCCTTATTTCTATTATATGAGATCTCTCCATAAAGAGGACCTGTCATCTCTTATTTCTATTACATGAGACCTCTCCATAAAGAGGACCTGTCATCCTCTTATTTCTATTATATGAGATCTCTCCATAAAGAGGACCTGTCATCTCTTATTTCTATTATATGAGATCTCTCCATAAAGAGGACCTGTCATCCCTTATTTCTATTATATGAGATCTCTCCATAAAGAGGACCTGTCATCCCTTATTTCTATTATATGAGATCTCTCCATAAAGAGGACCTGTCATCTCTTATTTCTATTACATGAGATCTCCATAAAGAGGACCTGTCATCCCTTATTTCTATTATATGAGATCTCTCCATAAAGAGGACCTGTCATCTCTTATTTCTATTATATGAGATCTCTCCATAAAGAGGACCTGTCATCCCTTATTTCTATTATATGAGATCTCTCCATAAAGAGGACCTGTCATCTCTTATTTCTATTACATGAGATCTCCATAAAGAGGACCTGTCATCCCTTATTTCTATTATATGAGATCTCTCCATAAAGAGGACCTGTCATCTCTTATTTCTATTATATGAAGATCTCCATAAAGAGGACCTGTCATCTCTTATTTCTGTTATATGAGATCTCCATAAAGAGGACCTGTCATCTCTTATTTCTATTACATGAGATCTCCATAAAGAGGACCTGTCATCCCTTATTTCTATTATATGAGATCTCCATAAAGAGGACCTGTCATCTCTTATTTCTATTATATGAGATCTCCATAAAGAGGACCTGTCATCTCTTATTTCTATTATATGAGATCTCCATAAAGAGGACCTGTCATCTCTTATTTCTATTATATGAGATCTCCATAAAGAGGACCTGTCATCTCTTATTTCTATTACATGAGATCTCCATAAAGAGGACCTGTCATCTCTTATTACTATTACATGAGATCTCTCCATAAAGAGGACCTGTCATCTCTTATTTCTATTACATGAGATCTCCATAAAGAGGACCTGTCATCCCTTATTTCTATTATATGAGATCTCTCCATAAAGAGGACCTGTCATCTCTTATTTCTATTATATGAGATCTCCATAAAGAGGACCTGTCATCTCTTATTTCTATTACATGCGATCTCCATAAAGAGGACCTGTCATCTCTTATTTCTATTACATGAGATCTCCCCATAAAGAGGACCTGTCATCTCTTATTTCTATTACATGAGATCTCCATAAAGAGGACCTGTCATCTCTTATTTCTATTACATGAGATCTCCATAAAGAGGACCCGTCATCTCTTATTTCTATTATATGAGATCTCCATAAAGAGGACCTGTCATCTCTTATATCTATTACATGAGATCTCCATAAAGAGGACCTGTCATCTCTTATTTCTATTACATGAGATCTCTCCATAAAGAGGACCTGTCATCTCTTATATCTATTACATGAGATCTCCATAAAGAGGACCTGTCATCTCTTATTTCTATTACATGATCTCCATAAAGAGGACCTGTCATCTCTTATTTCTATTACATGATCTCACCATAAAGAGGACCTGTCATCTCTTATTTCTATTACATGATCTCACCATAAAGAGGACCTGTCATCTCTTATTTCTATTACATGAGATCTCTCCATAAAGAGGACCTGTCATGCCTTATTTCTATTACAGGAGATCTCCATAAAGAGGACCTGTCATCTCTTATTTCTATTACACGATCTCTCCATAAAGAGGACCTGTCATCTCTTATTTCTATTACATGAGATCTCCATAAAGAGGACCTGTCATCTCTTATTTCTATTACACGATCTCTCCATAAAGAGGACCTGTCATCTCTTATTTCTATTACACGATCTCTCCATAAAGAGGACCTGTCAATCCTTATTTCTATTACATGAGATCTCCATAAAGAGGACCTGTCATCCCTTATTTCTATTACATGAGATCTCTCCATAAAGAGGACCTGTCATCTCTTATTTCTATTACATGAGATCTCCATAAAGAGGACCTGTCATCCCTTATTTCTATTACATGAGATCTCCCCATAAAGAGGACCTGTCATCTCTTATTTCTATTACATGAGATCTCCATAAAGAGGACCTGTCATCTCTTATTTCTATTACATGAGATCTCCATAAAGAGGACCTGTCATCTCTTATTTCTATTACATGAGATCTCTCCATAAAGAGGACCTGTCATCTCTTATTTCTATTACATGAGATCTCTCCATAAAGAGGACCTGTCATCTCTTATTTCTATTACATGAGATCTCCATAAGGAGGACCTGTAATCTCTTATTTCTATTACATGAGATCTCACCATAAAGAGGACCTGTCATCTCTTATTTCTATTACATGAGATCTCCATAAAGAGGACCTGTCATCTCTTATTTCTATTACATGAGATCTCACCATAAAGAGGACCTGTCATCTCTTATTTCTATTACATGAGATCTCACCATAAAGGGGACCTGTCATCTCTTATTTCTATTACATGAGATCTCCATAAAGAGGACCTGTCATCTCTTATTTCTATTACAAGATCTCTCCATAAAGAGGACCTGTCATCTCTTATTTCTATTATATGAGATCTCCATAAAGAGGACCTGTCATCTCTTATTTCTATTACATGAGACCTCTCCATAAAGAGGACCTGTCATCTCTTATTTCTATTACATGAGATCTCTCCATTAAGAGGACCTGTCATCTCTTATTTCTATTATATGAGATCTCTCCATAAAGAGGACCTGTCATCTCTTATTTCTATTACATGAGATCTCCATAAAGAGGACCTGTCATCCCTTATTTCTATTATATGAGATCTCTCCATAAAGAGGACCTGTCATCTCTTATTTCTATTACATGAGATCTCCATAAAGAGGACCTGTCATCTCTTATTTCTATTACATGAGATCTCCATAAAGAGGACCTGTCATCTCTTATTTCTATTACATGAGATCTCCATAAAGAGGACCTGTCATCTCTTATTTCTATTATATGAGATCTCTCCATAAAGAGGACCTGTCATCCCTTATTTCTATTATATGAGATCTCTCCATAAAGAGGACCTGTCATCTCTTATTTCTATTACTTGAGATCTCCATAAAGAGGACCTGTCATCCCTTATTTCTATTATATGAGATCTCTCCATAAAGAGGACCTGTCATCTCTTATTTCTATTATATGAGATCTCTCCATAAAGAGGACCTGTCATCCCTTATTTCTATTATATGAGATCTCTCCATAAAGAGGACCTGTCATCCCTTATTTCTATTATATGAGATCTCTCCATAAAGAGGACCTGTCATCTCTTATTTCTATTACATGAGATCTCCATAAAGAGGACCTTTCATCCCTTATTTCTATTATATGAGATCTCTCCATAAAGAGGACCTGTCATCTCTTATTTCTATTATATGAGATCTCTCCATAAAGAGGACCTGTCATCCCTTATTTCTATTATATGAGATCTCTCCATAAAGAGGACCTGTCATCTCTTATTTCTATTACATGAGATCTCCATAAAGAGGACCTGTCATCCCTTATTTCTATTATATGAGATCTCTCCATAAAGAGGACCTGTCATCTCTTATTTCTATTATATGAGATCTCCATAAAGAGGACCTGTCATCTCTTATTTCTATTATATGAGATCTCCATAAAGAGGACCTGTCATCTCTTATTTCTATTACATGAGATCTCCATAAAGAGGACCTGTCATCCCTTATTTCTATTATATGAGATCTCCATAAAGAGGACCTGTCATCTCTTATTTCTATTATATGAGATCTCCATAAAGAGGACCTGTCATCTCTTATTTCTATTATATGAGATCTCCATAAAGAGGACCTGTCATCTCTTATTTCTATTATATGAGATCTCCATAAAGAGGACCTGTCATCTCTTATTTCTATTACATGAGATCTCCATAAAGAGGACCTGTCATCTCTTATTACTATTACATGAGATCTCTCCATAAAGAGGACCTGTCATCTCTTATTTCTATTACATGAGATCTCCCCATAAAGAGGACCTGTCATCTCTTATTTCTATTACATGAGATCTCCATAAAGAGGACCTGTCATCCCTTATTTCTATTATATGAGATCTCTCCATAAAGAGGACCTGTCATCTCTTATTTCTATTATATGAGATCTCCATAAAGAGGACCTGTCATCTCTTATTTCTATTACATGCGATCTCCATAAAGAGGACCTGTCATCTCTTATTTCTATTACATGAGATCTCCCCATAAAGAGGACCTGTCATCTCTTATTTCTATTACATGAGATCTCCATAAAGAGGACCTGTCATCTCTTATTTCTATTACATGAGATCTCCATAAAGAGGACCCGTCATCTCTTATTTCTATTATATGAGATCTCCATAAAGAGGACCTGTCATCTCTTATATCTATTACATGAGATCTCCATAAAGAGGACCTGTCATCTCTTATATCTATTACATGAGATCTCTCCATAAAGAGGACCTGTCATCTCTTATATCTATTACATGAGATCTCCATAAAGAGGACCTGTCATCTCTTATTTCTATTACATGAGATCTCCATAAAGAGGACCTGTCATCTCTTATTTCTATTACATGAGATCTCCATAAAGAGGACCCGTCATCTCTTATTTCTATTATATGAGATCTCCATAAAGAGGACCTGTCATCTCTTATATCTATTACATGAGATCTCCATAAAGAGGACCTGTCATCTCTTATATCTATTACATGAGATCTCTCCATAAAGAGGACCTGTCATCTCTTATTTCTATTACATGATCTCACCATAAAGAGGACCTGTCATCTCTTATTTCTATTACATGAGATCTCTCCATAAAGAGGACCTGTCATGCCTTATTTCTATTACAGGAGATCTCCATAAAGAGGACCTGTCATCTCTTATTTCTATTACATGATCTCCATAAAGAGGACCTGTCATCTCTTATTTCTATTACATGATCTCACCATAAAGAGGACCTGTCATCTCTTATTTCTATTACATGATCTCACCATAAAGAGGACCTGTCATCTCTTATTTCTATTACATGAGATCTCTCCATAAAGAGGACCTGTCATGCCTTATTTCTATTACAGGAGATCTCCATAAAGAGGACCTGTCATCTCTTATTTCTATTACACGATCTCTCCATAAAGAGGACCTGTCATCTCTTATTTCTATTACATGAGATCTCCATAAAGAGGACCTGTCATCTCTTATTTCTATTACACGATCTCTCCATAAAGAGGACCTGTCATCTCTTATTTCTATTACACGATCTCTCCATAAAGAGGACCTGTCAATCCTTATTTCTATTACATGAGATCTCCATAAAGAGGACCTGTCATCCCTTATTTCTATTACATGAGATCTCTCCATAAAGAGGACCTGTCATCTCTTATTTCTATTACATGAGATCTCCATAAAGAGGACCTGTCATCCCTTATTTCTATTACATGAGATCTCCCCATAAAGAGGACCTGTCATCTCTTATTTCTATTACATGAGATCTCCATAAAGAGGACCTGTCATCTCTTATTTCTATTATATGAGATCTCCATAAAGAGGACCTGTCATCTCTTATTTCTATTATATGAGATCTCCATAAAGAGGACCTGTCATCTCTTATTACTATTACATGAGATCTCTCCATAAAGAGGACCTGTCATCTCTTATTTCTATTACATGAGATCTCCCCATAAAGAGGACCTGTCATCTCTTATTTCTATTACATGAGATCTCCATAAAGAGGACCTGTCATCCCTTATTTCTATTATATGAGATCTCTCCATAAAGAGGACCTGTCATCTCTTATTTCTATTATATGAGATCTCCATAAAGAGGACCTGTCATCTCTTATTTCTATTACATGCGATCTCCATAAAGAGGACCTGTCATCTCTTATTTCTATTACATGAGATCTCCCCATAAAGAGGACCTGTCATCTCTTATTTCTATTACATGAGATCTCCATAAAGAGGACCTGTCATCTCTTATTTCTATTACATGAGATCTCCATAAAGAGGACCCGTCATCTCTTATTTCTATTATATGAGATCTCCATAAAGAGGACCTGTCATCTCTTATATCTATTACATGAGATCTCCATAAAGAGGACCTGTCATCTCTTATTTCTATTACATGAGATCTCTCCATAAAGAGGACCTGTCATCTCTTATATCTATTACATGAGATCTCCATAAAGAGGACCTGTCATCTCTTATTTCTATTACATGATCTCCATAAAGAGGACCTGTCATCTCTTATTTCTATTACATGATCTCACCATAAAGAGGACCTGTCATCTCTTATTTCTATTACATGATCTCACCATAAAGAGGACCTGTCATCTCTTATTTCTATTACATGAGATCTCTCCATAAAGAGGACCTGTCATGCCTTATTTCTATTACAGGAGATCTCCATAAAGAGGACCTGTCATCTCTTATTTCTATTACACGATCTCTCCATAAAGAGGACCTGTCATCTCTTATTTCTATTACATGAGATCTCCATAAAGAGGACCTGTCATCTCTTATTTCTATTACACGATCTCTCCATAAAGAGGACCTGTCATCTCTTATTTCTATTACACGATCTCTCCATAAAGAGGACCTGTCAATCCTTATTTCTATTACATGAGATCTCCATAAAGAGGACCTGTCATCCCTTATTTCTATTACATGAGATCTCTCCATAAAGAGGACCTGTCATCTCTTATTTCTATTACATGAGATCTCCATAAAGAGGACCTGTCATCCCTTATTTCTATTACATGAGATCTCCCCATAAAGAGGACCT
The DNA here is from genome assembly GCA_037952925.1 of Lithobates clamitans. Classification (NCBI taxonomy): domain Eukaryota; kingdom Metazoa; phylum Chordata; class Amphibia; order Anura; family Ranidae; genus Lithobates; species Lithobates clamitans. Next base: position 61,442 of record JBBGZY010003557.1, read on the forward strand.
GTCATCTCTTATTTCTATTACATGAGATCTCCATAAAGAGGACCTGTCATCTCTTATTTCTATTACATGAGATCTCCATAAAGAGGACCTGTCATCTCTTATTTCTATTACATGAGATCTCTCCATAAAGAGGACCTGTCATCTCTTATTTCTATTACATGAGATCTCTCCATAAAGAGGACCTGTCATCTCTTATTTCTATTACATGAGATCTCCATAAGGAGGACCTGTCATCTCTTATTTCTATTACATGAGATCTCACCATAAAGAGGACCTGTCATCTCTTATTTCTATTACATGAGATCTCCATAAAGAGGACCTGTCATCTCTTATTTCTATTACATGAGATCTCACCATAAAGAGGACCTGTCATCTCTTATTTCTATTACATGAGATCTCACCATAAAGAGGACCTGTCATCTCTTATTTCTATTACATGAGATCTCCATAAAGAGGACCTGTCATCTCTTATTTCTATTACAAGATCTCTCCATAAAGAGGACCTGTCATCTCTTATTTCTATTACATGAGATCTCTCCATAAAGAGGACCTGTCATCTCTTATTTCTATGTTTACATGTCATAGGAATAAAAGTGAAAAAAAAAAAAATGAAAGGGACAGTGTTAAAAAAAAAAAAAAATGTAAACGCATTTTGAACCCCCCCCCCCCCCCCCCCCCCGTCCCAGGTAGAGGAGAGATTTGGGATCTTATACACCTCAGATCTCTCCATAAAGAGGACCTGTCATCCCGTATTTATATTACAAGGGATGTTTATATTTCTTGTCATAGGAATAAAAATGACGTAAAAAAAAATTATTTTTTTTAAAGCGCCCCTATCCCTTCTTTGCTTTTAAAGGTAGAGGAGAGATTTGGAGGTCTTATAGACCCCAGATCTCTCTATAAAGAGGACCTGTCATCTCTTATATCTATTACAAGGGGTGTTTACATGTAAAAGGAATAAAAGTGATAACAAAAATAAACTAGTTAAAGGGACAATGTAAAAATGAAAAATAAAATAAATAAGAAAAAAAAATGTAAAGTGCCCCCCATCCCTCCTTTGCTTTTAAAAGAAGAAGGGAGATTTGGGGTTATAGACCCCAGATTTCTCCATAAAGAAGACCTGTTATCCTTATTTCTATTACAAGGGATGTTTACATGTAATATGAATAAAAGTCATTAAAAAAAAATTAAAGGGACAGTGAAAAAATAAAAATAAATAATAAATATTTTTTAAGCCCCCCCCCCCATAACAGGTAGAGGAGAGATTTGGGATCTTATAGACCCCAGACCTCTCCATAAAGAGGACCTGTCATCCCTTAATTATATTACATGATCTCTCCATAAAGAGGACCTGTCATCCCTTAATTATATTACAAGGGATGTTTACATGTAATAGGAATAAAAAGTGATTTAAAAAAATTAAAGGGACAATGTAAAAAAATAAATAAGAAATTTAAATAAAATTGAATTCCCCCCCCCCCCCCATACCAGGTAGAGGAGAGATTTGGGATCTTATAGATGTCTCCATGAAGAGGACCTGTCATCCTTATTTCTATTAAAAGGGGTGTTTATATTCTTTGTAATAGGAATACAAGTGATAACAAAAATTAACTAATTGAAGGGACAATATAAAAATGAAACATAAAATAAATAAGAAAAAAAAATGTAAAGTGCTTTTAAAAGAAGAAGAGAGATTTGGGGTCTTATAGACTTTAGATTTCTCCATAAAGGGGACCTGTCGTCCCTTTTTTCTATTACAAGGGATGTTTATATTCCTTGTCATAGGAATAGAAATGAGTTAAAAAAATATAAAATTAAATAAGATTTTGCTTTTAAAGGTAGAGGAGAGATTTGGGGGTCTTATAGACCCCAGATCTTTCCATAAAGAGAACCTGTGCTGCCCTATTTCTATTACAAGGGATGTTTACATGTAATAGGAATATAAGTGATTAAAAAAAAAATTTAAGTGACAGTGTAAAATAAATAAATAAGAAAAAAAATAAAGCGTCCCCATCCCTCCTTTGCTTTTAAAGGTAGAGGAGAGATTTGGAGATCGTATAGACCCCAGATCTCTCTATAAAGAGGACCTGTCATCCCTTATTTCTATTACAAGGGGTGTTTACATGTAATAGGAATAAAAGTGATTAAAAAAATTAAGGGACAGTGTAAAATAAATAGATAAGAAAAAACATTTAAGGGACAGTGTAAAATAAATAAATAAGAAAAAAAAATTAAAGGGACAGTGTAAAAAAAAAAAAGAAAATTAAAAAAAAAAAATTAAAGTGCCCCCATCCCAGGTAGAGGAGAGATTTGGGGTCTTATAGACCCTAGATATTTCCATAAAGAGGACCTGTCATCCTCATTTATATCACAAGGGATGTTTACATTCCTTGTAATAGTAATAAAAGTGATTAAAAAAATGTACTTAATAAAGCGACAATGTAAAAAATAAAAATAAAAAATGTAAAGTGCCCCCATCCCTCCTTTGCTTTTAAATGAATAAGAGAGATCAGGGGTCTTATAGATTTCTCCATATAGAGGACCTGTCATCCCTTATTTCTATTACAAGGGATGTTTATATTCCTTGTAATAGGAGTTAAAATGATAAAGAAAAAATTTAAGAGACAGTGTAGGAATAAATTTTTTTTAAAAAAATATAAAGCTCCCCCTCCTTTGCTTTTAAAGGTGGGAGATAAAAAATTAAAGGTACAATGTAAAAATAAATAATAATAAAAATAAATTAAATTAAAGCGCCCCCATCCCTTCGTGCTTACACGCAGAAGCTAACGCATGTGTAAATCGCGTACGCATATGTAAACGGTGTTTGCACCGCACATGTGAGGTGTCGCCGCAAACGTTAGAGTGAGAGCAATAATTCTAGCGCTAGACCATCTCTGTAACTCAAAACTGGTAACCTGTCAAAAAAAAAAAAATTTAAAGCGTCGCCTATGGAGATTTTTAAGCACTGTCGTTTCGCCATTCCATGAGCGTTCGCAATTTAAAAGCGTGACATGTTAGGTATCCATTTGCTCGGCGTAAGATCATCTTTTCTATTTTACCCCCAAAAATTATATATTGTGTTTTTTTGCATTAAATTAATTAAATTAATTTAAAATTAAATTAAATTAAGTTTTTTTTTTCCAAAAAAATTGCGTTTGAAAAACAGCTGTGCAAAAACCGTGTGACATAAAATATTGCAACGATCGCCATTTTATTCTCGAAGGTTTCTGCTTAAAAAAAAAAAAATGTTTGGGGGTTCTAAGTAATTTTTTTTTAGCAAAAAAAATACAGATTTTTTACTTGTAACCAAAAAGTGCCAGAAAAGGTCGGGTCTTCAAGTGGCTATACGGAAGACGTATGGCGCAGCATAGTGGGGAGAAGGAAGGCTTTATGGACATATAGACTTGTATGTTCTATGTCCATGTATGTTCTATGTTCATGTATGTTCTATGTTCATGTATGTTCATGTATGTTCTATCTTCATGTATGTTCTATGTTCATGTATCAGAGCTGAGGAGAGGAGTCCAGAAAATGGAATGTACTCAGTAGGTCTGTCCATAGTAAGAAGAACAGTCTCCGGGCAGAGAACCTTCCGGATCTCTATAGATTGTTCAGTAACTTATGAAGATTTCTTCATTCGCCGAGCTCGGGGCGTCTCGTGTACTTTAGCTGCTCCCGTTGTTCCGGTCGGGTCAATTTTTACCCGGAGATCCTAGGGCTCGGCCAGATTATCAGGTGACCCACGTGCCAGGCTCGCTGCCATCTCTTCCATGGGGTGGAATATATTTAACACTTCTTGTGCCTTTTCTTGTCAGGGTTCCAACATTGGCCCCTCTGGGTGGTTCCTCCAAGGCCAGAACATTGAAAGCTGAAGGTGAAAGGCAGCATGTAGAGAGCCAAACCACAAATCCAAGAAAACTTGAATCGTTCAACAAATAATTGAAAAGATAAAAATAAACAACCAAAGGGATTTTCGGGGGGTCTGAACACTCCTTCATCGGGGCTGGGATGTTGTCTATATTCTTGTAAGGACTTAGAATTATCAAAGTGAATTTGTTAGACGTTCACATACATACATACAGCTTCTAAATGGAAAGAGTTTTTCGATGCCCGAAACGCGTTGGCTGTTTTTTTCCCCATTTATTTGATGAATGACTAAGGTTTCCTCGGACACATTTGTGGTTTGGTGTTCTTCCTCTTTCTCTCTCTGGATTTGGATCCTGGGCACCCCAGTTGGGGTGACCCCCTCTGACGGGAGCAGCCTCACCGGGGCAATGGAGCCTTAGAAAATGGTTTGACATCCCACAATATCGCACCACTGATTATCGATTGTCCGATTCAGTGCAATGAAAGCCGTCAGTGTAATGTTGTCATGTGATCACTTAGAGCCAATTTAATGGTGTCATGTGAACACTTAGAGCCAATTTAATGAAAACCATCAGTGTAATGGTGTCATGGGACCACTTATAGCCAATGTAATGGTGTTATGGGACCACTTAAAGCCAATGTAATGGTGTCATGTGACCACTTAGAGCCAATGTGATGGTGTCATGGGACCCCTTAGAGCCAATGTAATGGTGTCATGGTACCACTTAGAGCCAATATAATGGTGTCATGTGACCACTTAGAGCCAATATAATGGTGTCATGTGACCACTTAGAGCCAATGTAATGGTGTCATGGGACCACTTAGAGCCAATGCAATGGTGTCATGTGACCAGTTAGAGCCAATTTAATGGTGTCATGTGACCACTTAGAGTCAATGTAATGGTGTCATGTGACCAGTTAGAGCCAATGTAATGGTGTCATGTGACCAGTTAGAGCCAATGTAATGGTGTCATGTGACCACTTAGAGCCAATGTAATGATGTCATGTGACCACTTAGAGTCAATGTAATGGTGTCATGTGACCAGCTAGAGCCAATGTAATGGTGTCATGTGACCACTTAGAGCCAATGTAATGGTGTCATGTGACCACTTAGAGCCAATGTAATGGTGTCATGTGACCACTTAGAGCCAATGTAATGAAAGCCATCAGTGTAATGGTGTCATGTGACCACTTAGAGCCAATGTGATGGTGTCATGTGACCACTTAGAGCCAATGTAATGGTGTCATGTGACCACTTAGAGCCAATGTAATGGTGTCATGTGACCACTTAGAGCCAATGTAATAAAAGCCATCAGTGTAATGGTGTCATGTGACCACTTAGAGCCAATGTAATGGTGTCATGTGACCAGTTAGAGCCAATGTAATGGTGGCATGTGACCACTTAGAGCCAATGTAATGGTGGCATGTGACCACTTAGAGCCAATGTAATGAAAGCCATCAGTGTAATGGTGTCATGTGACCACTTAGAGCCAATGTAATGGTGTCATGTGACCAGTTAGAGCCAATGTAATGGTGACAGGTGACCACTTAGAGCCAATGTAATGAAAGCCATCAGTGTAATGGTGTCATGTGACCACTTAGAGCCAATGTAATGGTGTCATGTGACCACTTAGAGCCAATGTAATGGTGTCATGTGACCACTTAGAGCCAATGTAATGAAATCCATCAGTGTAATGGTGTCATGTGATCACACAGAGCCAATGCAATGAAAGCCATTAGTGTAATGGTGTCATGGGACCGCTTAGAGCCAATGTAATGGTATCACGGGACCACTTAGAGCCAATGTAATGGTGATATGTGACCACTTAGAGCCAATGTAATGAAATCCATCAGTGTATTGGTGTCATGTGATCAATTAGAGCCAATGCAATGAAAGCCATCAGTGTAATGGTGTCATGGGACTGCTTAGAGCCAATGTAATGGTGTCACAGGACCACTTAGAGCCAATGTAATGATGATATGTGACCACTTAGAGCCAATGTAATGAAATCCATCAGTGTATTGGTGTCATGTGATCAATTAGAGCCAATGTAATGAAAGCCATCAGTGTAATGGTGTCATGTGATCACTTAGAGCCAATGCAATGAAAGCCATCAGTGTATTGGTGTCATGTGATCACTTAGAGTCAATGTAATGAAAGCTGTAACAGCCAGGGCCATGCCATTTAAAGTGTTGGGGGAGGTTAGTGGCCTTCATAAGACTGGAGTAAACCATATGAGGTGTTGCAGGGGTGGGGAGTTATGTATCCATCCTGACTGTGGGGGTTTGGGACACGAAGAACTCTTCACGAATCTAGGCTGAACCACTATGTATGCCGGGGAGGTGGATTCCTTGGTATCGCAGTCCGCACTCAGGACAGCTTTCTTGGACATGATATCCAGTAGTTGGGAAATAAGAGATGAATGATTGATCTGAAGGGAGGGTGCAAGGAGGCGTGAAAATTAAACAGGTCATTGGAGGACACACAACGTAGGAGGACGGTGAGGACTATCCAGTGACAGACGATGGAGCCCAGAGAAGACATACATTAGATTTGGAGGAATCTCTTCTTGTGTGTGAAATGTAGACAATTATCCACCTGAAGCCAAGGACGGCCCTGACAACCTTTACATCCTGAAAGACTACTACTCCCAGCATTCTCCCCACAGGGATTGGGCTAGAACTAATATTCATCCGAATTCTATCTTGGAAAGTTGGCACTTCTTTTTCACTGTTTCACCGGCTGGCAGGTGGGTTATCATCAATGTTCCTTGTGGTGACCATAAATGGGTTCTTTGGCTTCCTGGCTGTGTAAGAGACATTTATTGAATCTTTTTCTATTCCCATGTTGGGAATTTCTTCTGTAAGGCTTTTGTTTAGATAGGTGTTTAATAACTGTAGTTGGCAGTTCTGGCCCAACCATGTGTCTCCCTTCAATGCCAACATTGGTAGAGTGAAGCCAACAGGTCAGTCCATGAGTGGTCAATTGGGTGTGGGTTGTGGTGCTGTCATGGTGGAGAACCATGGTTGGACTGGTCTTCCAGTATGAGGACACCACAGTGGAAGCCGAGTCAACAGGTGGTGCTTTCATGGTGGAGGACCATTGTTGGATTGGTCTTCGAGTATGAAGACAACACAGTGGAAGCCACTGAATCAACAAGTGGTGCTGTCATGGTTGAGGACCATTGTTGGCTTGGTCTTCCAGTATGAACACACTACAGTGGAAGCCAAAAAGTCAACAGGTGGTGATGTCATGGTGAAGGATGATTGTTGGATTGGTCTTCCAGTATGATGACACCACAGTGCAAACCAACGAGTCAACAGGTGGTGCTGTCATGGTGGAGGACCATTGTTGGGTTGGTCTTCCAGTATGAAGACACCACAGTGGAAGCCAAAGAGTCAACAGGTGGTGCTGTCATGGTGGAGGACCATTGTTGGTTTGGTCTTCCAAAATGACGACACCACAGTGGAAGCCAACGAGCCAACAGGTGGTGCTGTCATGGTGGAGGACCATTGTTAGATTGGTTTTTCAGTATGAAGACACCCCAGTGGAAGCCAACAGGTGGTGCTGTCATGGTGGAGGGCCATTGTTGGCTTGGTCTTTCAGTATGAAGACACCACATTGGAAGCCAACAAGTCAACAGATGGTGCTATCATGGTGGAGAACCATTGTGTGACTGACCTTCCATTATGAAGATGCCACAGTCAACAGGTGGTCACCAGAACAGGAAGGGAGGGGAAATCTTCCAATTGGGTCACTATTTCAGGGATTCTTTCACTTTGGAGGGGACACTAGTTCTGGGATCTCCTCACTTTGGCTGGATTTCCTTTCACTTCCTGTTGTGGCTATGGGACAGGAAGTGAAAGGTAAACTCCCCAATGGGTCACAGATGGCAAAAAAAATTACAGGGGTTATTACCCTCCTGTTCTCTATCCAAAATAAAAAAAAGCTTTACCTTTAGTTTTATTTTAATTAAAAAAAAATCCAGGTGGGATAAAAAAAAATTAATCAGGTCAGATCCCAAATTTTGGATTGCCACCAGAACAGGAATTAAGAGAAAATCTTCCAATGGGGACACAAGTTCTGGTGACAATCCCTCATTTTGGAGGGATTTCCTCTCACTTCCTGTTTTTTGAGCGAGACAGGAAGTGAAGGCAATCTTCCAATGGGGACACTAGTTCTGGTGACCACCTGGTGACATTCCTTCACTGTGGGGGGATTTCCTCTCGTTTCCTGTTTTAGCTGTGAGACAGGAAGTGAAGGGAAATTCTTCCAGTGGGGACACTAGTTCTGGTGACAATCAGGAATTCCCTCATTTTGGAGGGATTTCCTTTCACTTCCTGTTGTGGCTATGGGACAGGAAGGTGAAAGGAAAACTCCCCAATGGGTCACAGATGGCAAAAAAAAAAAAAACTGCGGTTATAACCCTCCTTTCTCTATCCAAAATGAAAAAAAAAGAAAGTTTCACCTTTAGTTCTATTTTAATAAAAAAAAATGCTGGTGGGATAAAAAAAAACTTTGGAGGGATTTCCTCTCATGTTCTGTTTTAACTATGAGGCAGAAAGTGAAGGGAAATCTCCCCAATGAAACACAAATGGCAAAAAAAAAACTGATCATCATTATAACCCTCCCATACTTTATCCAAAATTACAAGAAAAAAAAAAAGTTTTGCATTTAGGTATAGTTGAATAATAAAAAAATAAATACAAAATAAAAATGGTGGAATAAAAAAAAGCAGTTAATCATGTCAGAAAAAAACTTACTGGCACTTTAAAAATGTGCAGCCTATCAAAAAATAAATACATTTCACATATTTATCATTAAATGTACGTAGATGTGAGACAAATTAAACCAAATAAAAAATGTAAAAAATGAAATACGTTTCACATACTTATGATTAAATATACGTGGATGTGAAATTTAAATTTAAAAAAAAATGAAATTCATTTCACATATGTATGATTAAATCTAAGTGGATGTGAAACGAATTAAATAAATAATAAAAAAATGAAATACATCTCACATAATTATGATTAAATATACATGGATGTGAAACAAATTAAATTAAAAAAAATGAAATACATTTGACATATTTATGAATAAATGTAAGTGGATGTGAAACAAGTTAAATCAAATAAAAAAATAAATAAATACATAAAAATACATTTCACATATTTATGATTAAATCTAAGTGGATGTGAAACAAATTAAATCAAATAAAAACTAAAAAAAAAAAAATAAAAATACATTTCACATATTTATGATTAAATCTAAGTGGATGTGAAACAAATTAAATCAAATAAAAACTAAAAAAAAAAAATAAAAATACATTTCACATATTTATGATTAAATCTAAGTGGATGTGAAACAAATTAAATCAAATTAAAAAAAATCAAATAAAAAAATTAATTAAAATAAAAAAAAAAACAGGAAATAAATAAATCCCACATCCAATGGAAGCAAACAGAAAAAAAATGGATACATGTTTGTTTAGCATTTCAAGGAACATCCAATCCCAACCATTGATCTGATACAATGTAGCAGAGTGATCAATAACTGATTCCGATCCGGTGTAATCCGGTCACTTCAAATTTCTAAACTCAAGAAATTTATTTTCAATCTGATGTTTTTTGTTTTTTTTTTTCCTCCAGTGAGTTCATTAGAGATCAGAGTTCATTACTGATGATTTCTTATTTACTTCTCGCTGGAGATAAAAACCGAAGCGTATCAAAGATAATAAACCCTCATCGATTTTTGTTTCTGTTTATTAGACAGAAATCATATGAGCGGAATGTTGATCTACGCAGCAGGAAAACCATTGCTTAGAAATCCGTTACTGGAATTAATCAAATATTTTCCAGCTTTAATTAAAAAAATAAATAAATTAGAGGTCACAAAACAAAATCTGATGTACCCTCTTCCTAAATGTGACCTTCCCTGACATCACCGGGTCTAAAAAAGAGGGAGATCTGAAATGAAAATTATTATTTTTTTTTTTTTTAAATCTCATTATCTTTGATGAGGGTGAAAGCGAAACCAGGAAAGGAGAAATGTATGAAAGTTAAACCTCAGCTTTAAATTTTTTTTTTTTTGTTTCCCTTAACTAAAAATACATTTCTTTTAATAGGTTTCTCAGATTTTTTGCTGTTTACAAAAAATGTCTCCTGCTGCAGAAAGCAGTACCAACAGGAACAATCCCTGAATAAATCACCAGGGATCTGCACAATTTTAAAACCATGTAAAAGAAATGTAAAAACACCAAAAAAAAATAATAAATTACTTGAAACTCTAAAAAAAAAGAAAAAAAAATCTTAAATAAATTTCAAAACTCTCAGAGCTTTACATTGCACTTAACCTATGAAAAACATTTTTTTTATAAACCATTTTAGGTGCAACAGAGGCCCCAACAATTTACAATTTTCAATAAAAAAATGAATTATGCAAAATATAAAAACAAAAACAATAAAATATTTGTTCTAACTGGAAAAGTGTAAAAATAAATAAATAAATACACAAATAAATAAATAAAAACATTAATCAAAACACTGATTATGGTGTTATATACCCTGAGGTATGCAAATGGAAATTAAATTGTTTTATTTAAAAATGTCATTATCATTGGTAAGGGCAAAAGAGGAACCAGGAAAGGAAAAATATATAAAGGTTAAACTTTAGCTTTAAATTTTTTTTTTCTTGTTTGTGTTCCCCTTGAGTACCGAGCATACTAAAAATAACCATTTTTTGGAGTTTTCTCAGATTATTTGCTGCTAAAAAAAAAATGTCTTCTGCAGCAGAAATCAGTGCCAACAGGAACAGTCCCTGAATATGCACGAAATTGCCTGTGATCTGCACATTTTTAAAACCATTTAAGAGAAATGTATAAACAATAACAAAAACAAAAAGTAGTTGACGCTCTAAAAAAAAAAAATATATATATATATATATATATCTATAAAATAAAATATATTATATATATATTATATTATATATATATATATATATATATATATATATATTATATTATATATATATTATATATATAAAATATATTATATATATATATATATATATATATATATATATATATATATATATATATATATATATATATATATATATATATATATATATATAAAATAAAGAATGTTCAAAACACTCAGCTTTACATTGCACTTAACCTATAAAAAAAACATTTTTTGTAAACCATTTTAGGTACAGAGGTCCCAACATTTTTCAATGAAAAGAAAAAATTGCAATTATACAAAATACAAAAATAAAAAATAAAAGGTTTGTTCTAACTTGAAAAATGTAAAAGAAAAAAAATAATAATAAAAAAAAAAAAACATTCACCGAAAAGCTGTTTGTGGGGTTATATACCCTGAGGTATGAAAATACCTTTAAAAGAAATGTAAAAACAACAAAAAAAAAGAATAAAGTAATCTAAACTCTAACAAAAAAAATCTAAAAAAAAAAAAACTGATTTCGAAACTCTCAGATCTTTACATTGCAAAATTTTGTAAACCATTTTAGGTATGAGAGGAGCCCCAACGATTCACAATTTTCATTGAAAAAAATGAATTATGCAAAATAAAAAAATAAATAAAAAAATTATAAAAAGATTTATTCCAACTGGAGAAATGTAAAAAAAAAATAAAACATTCACCGAAATGCTGATTATGGGGGTTGTAGTCCCTGACCTGCCGTGTCTGCAGATCTTTGGACAGGTAGGTGGTATAATGGAGCAGATAAGTTGGCGATGTGCGGTTGGGTGACCCTCTTATCTCCTTGTGATAGGGCTCCGTATAAGAAGACATCACCCCTCCTCTTCACCCTCTCGTCCTCTGCTGGTACCTGGCGTGACATGGCATGCCGGCCTGCACGGGAGAGGCTGCAGAACCGGCTGAGACTCAGGAACACCCTCGCCCGGGAATGCCTCGCCGAATTTCTTGGAGTCTTTGTGTTGCTTGTAAGTAATCCAAAAAAATTTTCAAAAATATTGGCATGATATGGATAATGGTGGAATTGCATTGGGGGTGGGGGTGGAGGGTGATTAAAGTATATGAAAAGCCAAAACTTTTTTTTATTGCTGTCTATGTGAGATACATCGTCTTTTTTTTTTTTTTATATCCTGGTGACCTTTTTGTCCTGGTGACCATTAATCACTGGGTCATAAATGGTGACAACTATCCAAATCCAAATTTAATCCAACATCCAAATGTTAGAGTTGTTGCCATAACAGGAGAACAGGCGGGGACAGCTGTTAAGGTGACCAAATATCTGCCCGGGTTCTATTCACAAAAGGTTCGGCAAATCTTGTTCCAAATTCGGCAAACCCGAACTTAGAGGCCAATCCCAGTGAAGTCTATGGGGAGGAGGCAAACTATTGTCAATAAAAAGCATAGAAAGGCTGGCCACTGGCACCGGGTACCAACAAAAAAAAAAATTGCTATGTATTGGACAGCAGCAAAAGTGACCGTTGACCTCAAAACAACCACAAAATAAAATACGAAACACCCATCCACCCCCCTCAATAATAAGAAACAAAAATGTAGCAAAGGGGTTGATGGTCCAAGTTGTTAGTAACCAGAATTGAAGTACGGTTGACCCTAATCTTTCCCTATGCAGTTTGTCACTATGCCTACTCTTGTGCCCCCCCCCCCTTTTTATAATGAGATGGTCTGGTTTATCTGAAAGCCCCCCTCCCCATTGGTTCTTCCAAGCTGACTGGCCATTGTTCAAAGGCCATGCAGTGCATTGAGGTTTAAAATAAAATTCTCTGGGGCAGATCTACACATAAATTGTCCGGGACCGTGAATCTCGCACCTTCAAGCCTTGGTAATGGTGAACCCCAACCTCATCCCTACTGGTGAAAAATTGTGAGGACCACAGGTGTACAACCATGGTAGAATAGAGCTGTTTCATGGGAGGTTTCCTAAATGAAGAGCCGTAATGGATAAGCTACACCTGGCCATGTGAGAGCCAAGCACCATGGGTGGTCAAGAAAGTATTGGATGGCTCTGCAATGTTTTGGTCTCTTCCAAATGCCGTGCACGGGTAGTCCTGTGATTATGGTGTTGTGTCTCTTGGTTCACATTTGTGTTGGAGATAGCTTTAAGAGTTAGGCTTGGCATTAGGGTTAGAGTTATGTTTAGCATAAGGGTTGGAGTTAGGGTTAGATTTAGGGCTTGTGTTTTGGTTAGAGTTAGTATTGCGGGTAGTGTTAGGGATAGCATTAGAGTTAGGCTTGGCATTAAGGTTAGAGGTAGGGTTAGAGTTAGGTGTAGTGATAGGGATATGGATTGATTTTGGGTTAGCATTAGGGTTAGAGTTAGGGAGGGATAGTGTTAGGGTTAGAGTTAGGTTTAGCATTAGTGTTAGAGTTAGGGTGTAAGGGTTAGAGTTAGGACTAGTATTAAGGTTAGGGTTAGAGCTAGGACTAGTATTAGGGCTAGGGTTAGTGTTGGTGTTATGGATAATATTAGAGTTAGGTTTAGCATTAGTGTTAGAGTTAGGGTGTAAGGGTTAGAGTTAGGACTAGTATTAAGGTTAGGGTTAGAGCTAGGACTAGTATTAAGGTTAGGGTTAGAGCTAGGACTAGTATTAGGGCTAGTGTTAGGGTTGGTGTTATGGATAATATTAGAGTTAGGGTTAGCATTAGGGTTAGCATTAGGGTTAGATTTAGTGCTAGCATTATGATTTTAGTTAGGGTTCGCATTGAGGTTAATGTTAAGCATAGCATTAGCGTTAGTTAGGGATAGTTTAGGGTTATAGTTAGGGTTAGAATTGGGGATAGCATTAGAGTTAGGCTTGTCATTAGGGTTAGAGTTTAAGTGTAGTGATAGAGTTAGACTTAGGAAGGGATATTGTTAGAGTTAATTTAACATTAAGGTTAGAGTTAGGGTTTAGGGAGGGTTAGAGTTAGGGCTAATAGAGTTGGTGTTAAGGATAACATTAAAGTTAGCATAAGGGTTGGAGTTAGGATTAGTGTTAGGGATAGTGTTAGAGTTGGGCTTGGCATTAGGGTTAGGGTTAGCATTAGTGTTAGCGTTAGGGTATAAGGGTTAAAGTTAGGACTAGTATTAAGGTTAGTGTTAGCATTAGAGCTAGGGATAACATTAAGGTAAGAAGTACTAGGGTTAGATTTAGGGTTAGCATTGAGGTTAATGTTAGGGATAACATTGGAGCTAGGATTAGCACTAGAGTTAGGGAGGATAGAGTTAGGTTTAGCATAAGGGTTAGAGTTAGGATATAAAGGGTTAGGGAAGGATAGTGTTATGGTTAGAGTTAGGGTTAGTATTAGGTTGAGCGTTAGCGTTAGAGATAACATTAGAGTTAGGGTTAGCATTAGGGCAAGAGTTAGGGTTAGATTTAGGGTTAGCATTATGATTAGAGTTAGGGTTAGCATTGAGGTTAGTGTTAGGGATGGCATTAGAGTTAGGGAGGGATAGAGTTAGGGATAGCAGTAGCGTTAGGCTTGTCATTAAGGTTAGAGTTAGGTTTAGCATTAGGGTTAGCGGTAAATGTAGTGCTAGGGTTAGAGTTATGGAGGGATAGTGTTAGGTTTAGCATTAGGGTTAGAGTGAGGGTGAGGGAAGGATAGTTTTGGGGTTGGAGTTAGGGCTAGTATTAAGTGTTAGCATTAGTGTTGGTGTTAGGGATAACATTAGAGTTAAAGTTAGCATAAGGGTAGGAGTTAGGGTTAGAGTTAGGATTAGCATTAAGGTTAGTGTTAGGGAGTTAGGCTTAGGGTTTGAGTTAGGGAGGGATTGTGCTAGGGTTAGAGTTAGGGTTAGCATTGGGAATAGCATTAGCGTTAGGGTTACAGTTAGATTTAGCATACGGGGTAGTGATAGGGATAGAGTTTGGCTTGATGTTAGGGATAGCATTGGAGCCAGGGTTAACATTAGGGATAGTGTTGGGGTTAAAGTTAGGGTTAGCATTGGGATAGCATTTGAGTTAGGCTTGTCATTAGGGTTAGAGTTGGGTTTAGCATTAGGGTTAGAGTTAAGTGTAGTGATAGAGTTAGAATTAGAGAGGGATATTGTTAGAGTTAGTGCTCGGTTTAGCATTAGGGTTAGAGTTATGGTGAGGGAGGGTTAGTGTTAGGGCTATTATTAGCATTGGTGTTAGGGATAACATTAGAGTTAGCATAGGGGTTGGAGTTAGGGTTAGAGTTAGTGTTAGAGTTAGGCTTGGCATTAGGGTCTGGGTTTGGGTTAGCATTAGTGTTAAAGTTAGGGTATAAGGGTTAGAGTTAGGACTAGTATTAAGGTTAGTGTTAGGAATAGAGTTAACATTCAGGTAAGAAGTACTAGGTATAGATTTGGGGCTAGCATTATGATTAGAGTTAGGGTTAGCATTGAGGTAAGACGTACTAGGGTTAGATTTAGGGTTAGCATTGAGGTTAATGTTAGGGATAACATTAGAGTTAGAGTTAGCATAAGGGTTGGAGTTAGGGTTAGAGTTAGAGTTAGGCTTGGCATTAGGGTTAGGGTTAGCATTAGTGTTAAAGTTAGGGTATAAGGGTTAGAGTTAGGACTAGTATTAAGGTTAGTGTTAGGGTTAGGGATAGAGTTAACATTTAGGTAAGAAGCACTAGAGTTAGATTTAGGGCTAGTGCTAGGATTAGGGTTAGGGTTAGAGTTAGATTTATTATAAGGGGTATTGATAGGGATAGATTTAGGGCTAGTATCTGGGTTGGTGTTAGGGATAGCATTGGAGTTAGAGTTAGTATTAAGGTTAGAGTTAGGGAGTAATAGGGATAGAGTTAGGGTTAGCATTAGGGTAAGGTTTAGGGTTAGCATTAGGGTTGGTGTTAGGGCTAGCATTAGGGTAAGGTTTAGGGTTAGCATTAGGGTTGGTGTTAGGGTTAGCATTAGGGTAAGGTTTAGGGTTAGCATTAGGGTTGGTGTTAGGGTTAGCATTAGGGTAAGGTTTAGGGTTAGCATTAGGGTTGGTGTTAGGGTTAGCATTAGGGTAAGGTTTAGGGTTAGCATTAGGGTTGGTGTTAGGGCTAGCATTAGGGTAAGGTTTAGGGTTAGCATTAGGGTAAGGTTTAGGGTTACCATTAGGGTAAGGGTTAGGGTTAGCATTAGGGTTGGTGTTAGGGTTAGCATTAGGGTGAGGTTTAGGGTTAGCATTAGGGTGAGGTTTAGGGTTAACATTAGGGTAAGGTTTAGGGTTAGCATTAGGGTAAGGGTTAGGGTTAGCATTAGGGTAAGGTTTAGGGTTAGCATTAGGGTGAGGTTTAGGGTTAACATTAGGGTAAGGTTTAGGGTTAGCATTAGGGTAAGATTTAGGGTTAGCATTAGGGTAAGGTTTAGGGTTAGCATTAGGGTAAGGTTTAGGGTTAGCATTAGGGTAAGGGTTAGGGTTAGCATTAGGGTGAGGTTTAGGGTTAGCATAATGTTGAGTAATACCTGTGATTTGCCCTTCTGTGCCCCTGCAGCTGTTTCTTTATACCCCCGATCGGTATAATTCTCCCCCATCACACTGGGTGTCCGTGTCTCATCTCTGTCTCTCTGGCTCGCTCGGCGGTGGCCCATCATCGTGAGTGGCAGCATGTCGGTGAGGCTGCCGGGAAGCCTGCCATCAGCTGACTATGTGCCACCATACCTCACATTAGTAATCACAGCTGTTTACTGGTCGTTATCAGAATTATTTATCACTTCTCAGCTACTTCATCCCCATAAAAATTCCTGATTATGGAATGTATCAGTAGAGGGCAGAGTACGACCCGTATTACCCGCAGTCCTCGCCAATCCACCTCTGCCAAGATTATTAACCCATCCTGGCAGAGAGACTGAGATCGGAGAATCCGAGACTGGAAAATGTTTTCGAGGATCATCTTGTCAGGATGGTGGATTGTACAATTCTCTGTACATTGTTTTTTTTTGTTGTAATTTTGTTTTTATTTTAGTGCTGTTATTTTCCATTTTGATTATTTTTTCTTCTTGTTTTGTGAAAAAAAAACAAACAATAAAATAAAGGGGCCCAGGATGGGTAGAATGGCATTGTTTTCTTTGTTTTTTTTTTTGTATTTATTTTAGTGCTATTATTTTTTCTTCTTGTTTTGTGAAAAAAAAAACAATAAAATAAAATAAAGGGGCCCAGGATGGGTAGAATGGCATTGTTTTTTTTTTTTGTTTTTTTTTTTTGTATTTTTTGTATTTATTTTAGTGCTGTTATTTTACATTTTTATTATTTTTTCTTCTAGTTTTGTGAAAAAAAAACAATAAAATAAAATAAAGGGGCCCAGGATGGGTAGAATGGCATTGTTTTTTTTGTATTTATTTTAATGCTGTTATTTTACATTTTTATTTATTTTTTCTTGTTTTGTGAAAACAAAAACAAACAAACAATAAAATAAAGGGGCCCAGGATGGGTAGAATGGCATTTTTTTTCTATTTATTTTAGTGCTGTTATTTTACATTTTTATTATTTTTTCTTCTTGTTTTGTGAAAAAAAAACAATAAAATAAAGGGGACCAGGATGGGTAGAATGGCATTGTTTTTTTTTGTGTATTTTTTGTATTTATTTTAGTGCTGTTATTTTAAATTTTTATTATTTTGTCTTCTAGTTTTGTGAAAAAAAACAATAAAATAAAATAAAGGGGCCCAGGATGGGTAGAATGGCATTGTTTTTTTTTGTATTTATTTTAGTGCTGTTATTTTACATTTTTTATTATTTTTTTTTTCTAGTTTTGTGGAAAAAAAAACATCAAAATAAAATAAAGGGACCCAGGGTGGGTAGAATGGCATTGTTTTTTTTTGTATTTATTTTAATGCTGTTATTTTACATTTTTATTTTTTTTCTTGTTTTGTGAAAACAAAAACAAACAAACAAACAATAAAATAAAGGGGCCCAGGATGGGTAGAATGGAGAAATGTCATCGGCACACCAAGGATTCCTCAGAAGGGTTCCAAGCTTTATTCACCTGGTCACAAGGTACACATACAGTAACGTTTCGGAGCCACGCAGGGCCCCTTCGTCAGGCAGGTGGGATGGATGGGTAGAAGGAGCTTTTGGAACCCTCAGGAGCCATTTATAGCCCATTGCGCTCTGAAAACCATAAAAAAAAACGTTTTTCATTTCACCGTCCCCTTGGACTCCAATGCATTCCGCCAAAAATGGTGAACTTTGCCAAAATCTCCCAAATTTCATAAATTTCCACTGGAAAAAATGATGGGTTTTTTTGGAAAAAAAAAAAATATATATGGCGATGCTGCCAGATGTTGGAAACCTTTATCTAGCTATGGTGTGTAACGCATTGAACTGTAACGAACTGAGAGATAAACACAGAATGAACAGGGTGCTGGTTCTTCATAGACTTCCCTTCCCCCTTTGATTGTACTACAGCATAACATTGCAGGTTGCATAAGTTACAACAGTTGAGTCCAATGACTGGCAGGAGATGTGAAAGGGGACACCGGTGAGTGAAATGCATATCTCTTTCCAGCTATTGACCTCTAACAGACTCATATGCTGCAAAGACAAGCTCCTCCCCTTTGTTTTGGGTTCTGACCACCTGCAGTTGGACTCCTCCAATCCATGCTGACGCTCATTTTTTTAATACCCCCCAAAAAAATCTCTCATCCTTTTTTTTTTTTTTTTACAATCAAATGTGTGGTTTTTTATCCACCTTTGATTTCGAAATCTGGCCCATATCCAAAAATAAATGTTCTTCAGTCCGATGGGCGTGATGGGAAAGTTCCCCGTATTGCGCTTTCAAATCCTGTTTTTTAGGGAAATGGTGCAATTGCCAATTTATCTGGTGACCTTGAACCCCAGGACGATTGCCCAACGCCGTGAGCGAGCTGGAGGCCCGCCAACGCCCCTTGTGCGCAGCGAAGGTCACCAGATTTGGGGTGGGTTTTTGTTTTACCCTCTCCTCTGCACTCTTCTTCCTTGCCACACCCATGAGGAAAGCTAGGGCCCATCCACTAGGATTTCAAGACTGGCCGCTCCCACAGTATAATGGATTGATCCCTCCTGAAGAAGTCTTGAGAGGAAACGAAGAGAAGCAATGTATATATAATGCCATATGTACACAATCCTGTCAATTTAGGAGAAGCTCAGGTGACCTTGAACCCCAGGATGATTGTCCAACGCCGTGAGCGAGCTAGAGGCCGCCAACGCCCCTTGTGCGCAGCGAAGGTCACCAGATCTGGGGTGGGTTTTTGTTTTACCCTCTCCTCTGCCTTGCCACACCCATGAGGAAAGCTAGGGCCCACCCACTAGGATTTCAAAACTAGCCGCTCCCACAGTATAATGGATTGATCGCTCCTGAATAAGTCTTGACAGGAAACAAAGAGAAACAATCTATATATAATGCCATATGTACATGATCCTGTCAATTTATGAGAAGCTCAGGTGACCTTGAACCCCAGAACGATTGCCCAACGGCGTAAGCGAGCTAGAGGCCGCCAATGCCCCTTGTGCGCAGCGAAGGTCACCAGATCTGGGGCGGGTTTTTGTTTTACCCTCTGCGCACCCTTCTTTCCTTGCCACACCCATGAGGAAAGCTAGAGCCCGCCCACTAGGATTTCAAGACTGGCCGCTCCCACAGTATAACGGTTTGATCGCTCCTGAAGAAGTCTTGAGAGGAAACGAAGAGAAACAATGTATTACAACGTATATATAATGCCACATGTACACGATCCAACTAAAGCATCCGCCATTTATTTTTCCTTTGCAGCTGATCACCGTTGCGGCCACGGCGCAGGGAGTCACCAGCCAGAACACCAAAGGGAACTTCTTCTGCATGTACCTGGCTGGAGCCATCGCTGTCGTCATTGCGATTTACGTGTCGGGGGGTGTGTCAGGTACGTTCATTTCTAGACTACTGTATATGTCATTTAGCACACATTTCTTAAACCAAATCAAGTGCCTTCAACTGTTTACTCATCCTTACCCATCTGGCTGCCAGGTGCTGGTGCAGAAATTTTAATTTTATCTCCTGGGTGTGGCCACAGCTCCTCCTTCTCAGTTGCTGAGCAGGTTCTGAATCAGGAAAAAAAAATTGCCTTTGTTAGAATTTTTCAAAAATGTGAAGCTAATTTCAGCCACGTGGCACTGCTGGGTGATATAACCGCTTTCCTGAATAAAAAAAAAATAAAAAAAAAAAAACAATAAAGTTAGCCCAATTGTTTTGTATAATGTGAAAGATGACGTTACGCTGAGTAAATAGATACCTAACACGTCACTCTTTAAATTTGCGCACACTCGTGGAATGGCGCCAAACCTCGGTACTTACAAATCTCCATAGGCGACACTTTAAATTTTTTTACGGGTTACATGTTTAGAGTTACAGAGGAGGTCTTGGGCTAGAACTATTGCTCTCGCTCTAACGTTCGTGGTGATACCTCACATGTGTGGTTTGAATATCGTTTATATATATGCGGACGCGACCTATGCCTGCGTTCGCGGGTTAGCATTAGGGTTAGTGTTAATGGTTGGGTTACTGTTAGGGTTAGTATTTGGGTTATTGTTGATGGTTGGGTTAATATTAAGGTTGGCTTAAGGATGAGCATTAGGGTTAGTGTTAATGGTTGGGTTACTGTTAGGGTTAGTATTGGGGTTATTGTTGATGGTTGGGTTAATATTAAGGTTGGCTTAAGGATGAGCATTAGGGTTAGTGTTAATGGTTGGGTTACTGTTAGGGTTAGTATTTGGGTTATAATTGATGGTTGGGTTAATATTAAGGTTGGCTTTAGGATGAGCATTAGGGTTAGTGTTAATGGTTGGGTTAAAAATTAGAATCGTGATATAAAGAGGAAACTGCGCTGGCCCAAAAATGAGATTGTGTAAATAATATAATGGGTAGCGGCTAACACACAGACAAACCAAGTCACAACAGATATATATAAAGTAAGTGCAGCGCTAAACCATAACCAAAAATCATATAAAAGCCAAAAAATAACACATGTGAAGTTGTGCATAATATAATAACTGGCAATAAAGTGAATCAACACATATAATATAGTAACTAGTAATGAAGTGAATCACCACAAAGACTACTGAAGTAAGTATAAATATCTATAATGTCATATGCTAAACTCTGTAACCAGAGTCCATGAATAAAGATGAAAGCAGTCTTCTCAGACAGTGGGAGTGCTTAGGCACATGATGTTGACTTGAACCTGAACTGCACGGAAACCACAGGTAATGCGTCATAAACATCTAAGGTTGGACACTCTTACCGGATGTTGTGGGACATATCTGCCATATTGCAGTACGTCTGACAGAGCCTGTGGAGGTAGCCTCCCGTGAAATCCAGCAGATTATCCCTTCGGTCCCGATCTCAGATGGACAGGATATGTCCCTTGGGTCGCGGTCACCGATAGCCCAGATCGTCACAGATGGCGACTGTCCCCTCACTACCACACTCTCCAGCTACCGGTGGATTCAAGAGGTCAGAGGCAATCGAATCGTAGATGAAATCATGGAGAAAAAAGAAAAAAAGGGGCTCCACATGGCATAGGTCAAAAAGTAAAGGGGTTTTATTAGATAAAAAAACCTTACAAGATAAAAAAGTGATCACTGAATAAAATAATGGCAACGTGGGAAACAAACGCCCTACGCGTTTCGACTAAAAAGCCTTCAACTCTTGTCCCACAACATCCGGTAAGAGTGTCCAACCTTAGATGTTTATGACGCATTACCTGTGGTTTCCGTGCAGTTCAGGTTCAAGTCAACATCATGTGTCTAAGCACTCCCACTGTCTGAGAAGACTGCTTTCATCTTTATTCATTGACTCTGGTTACAGAGTTTAGCATTTGACATTATAGACATTTATACTTACTTCAGTAGTCTTTGTGGTGATTCACTTCATTACTAGTTACTATATTATATGTGTTGATTCACTTTATTGCCAGTTATTATATTATGCACAACTTCACATGTGTTATTTTTTGGCATTTATATGATTTTTGGTTATGGTTTAGCGCTGCACTTATTTTATATATAATGGTTGGGTTACTGTGAGGGTTAGTATTTGGGTTACCGTTGATGGTTGGGTTAATATTAGGGTTGGCTTTAGGATGAGCATTAGGGTTAGTGTTAATGGTTGAGTTACTGTTAGGGTTAGTATTTGGGTTATTGTTGATGGTTGGGTTAATATTAGGGGTGGCTTTAGGATGAGTATAAGGGTTAGTGTTAATGGTTGGGTTACTGTCAGGGTTAGTATTTGGGTTATAATTGATGGTTGGGTTAATATTAAAGTTGGCTTAAGGATGAGCATTAGGGTTAGTGTTAATGGTTGGGTTACTGTCAGGGTTAGTATTTGGGTTATAATTGATGGTTGGGTTAATATTAAGGTTGGCTTAAGGATGAGCATTAGGGTTAGTGTTAATGGTTGAGTTACTGTTAGGGTTAGTATTTGGGTTATTGTTGATGGTTGGGTTAATATTAGGGTTGGCTTAAGGATGAGCATTAGGGTTAGTGTTAATGGTTGGGTTACTGTTAGGGTTAGTATTGGGGTTACTGTTGATGGTTGGGTTAATATTAGGGTTGGCTTAAGGATGAGCATTAGGGTTAGTGTTAATGGTTGGGTTAAAAATTAGAATCGTGATATAAAGAGGAAACTGCGCTGGCCCAAAAATGAGATTGTGTAAATAATATAACGGGTAGCGGCTAACACACAGACAAACCAAGTCACAACAGATATATATAAAGTAAGTGCAGTGCTAAACCATAACCAAAAATCATATAAATGCCAAAAAATAACACATGGGAAGTTGTGCATAATATAATAACTGGCAATAAAGTGAATCAACACATATAATATAGTAACTAGTAATGAAGTGAATCACCACAAAGACTACTGAAGTAAGTATAAATATCTATAATGTCATATGCTAAACTCTGTAACCAGAGTCCATGAATAAAGATGAAAGCAGTCTTCTCAGACAGTGGGAGTGCTTAGACACATGATGTTGACTTGAACCTGAACTGCACGGAAACCACAGGTAATGCGTCATAAACATCTAAGGTTGGACACTCTTACCGGATGTTGTGGGACATATCTGCCATATGGCAGTACGTCTGACAGAGCCTGTGGAGGTAGCCTCCCTTGAAATCCAGCAGATTATCCCTTCGGTCTTGATCTCAGATGGACAGGATATGTCCCTAGGGTCGCGGTCACCGATAGCCCAGATCGTCACAGATGGCGACTGTCCCCTCACTACCACACTCTCCAGCTCCCGGTGGGTTCAAGAGGTCAGAGGCAATCGAATCGTAGATGAAATCATGGAGAAAAAAAGGGGCTCCACATGGCATAGGTCAAAAAGTAAAGGGGTTTTATCAGATAAAAAACTTTACAAGATAAAAAAAGTGATCACTGAATAAAATAATGGCAACGTGGGAAACAAACGCCCTACGCGTTTCGACTAAAAAGCTTTCAACTCTTGTCCCAACTCTTAGTCGAAACGCGTAGGGCGTTTGTTTCCCACGTTGCCATTATTTTATTCAGTGATCACTTTTTTATCTTGTAAGGTTTTTTTATCTAATAAAACCCCTTTACTTTTTGACCTATGCCATGTGGAGCCCCTTTTTTTCTTTTTTCTCCATGATTTCATCTACGATTCGATTGCCTCTGACCTCTTGAACCCACCGGGAGCTGGAGAGTGTGGTAGTGAGGGGACAGTCGCCATCTGTGACGATCTGGGCTATCGGTGACCGCGACCCAAGGGACATATCCTGTCCATCTGAGATCGGGACCGAAGGGATAATCTGCTGGATTTCACGGGAGGCTACCTCCACAGGCTCTGTCAGACGTACTGCCATATGGCAGATATGTCCCACAACATCCGGTAAGAGTGTCCAACCTTAGATGTTTATGACGCATTACCTGTGGTTTCCGTGCAGTTCATGTTCAAGTCAACATCATGTGTCTAAGCACTCCCACTGTCTGAGAAGACTGCTTTCATCTTTATTCATGGACTCTGGTTACAGAGTTTAGCATATGACATTAGTGACATTTATACTTACTTCAGTAGTCTTTGTGGTGATTCACTTCATTACTAGTTACTATATTATATGTGTTGATTCACTTTATTGCCAGTTATTATATTATGCACAACTTCACATGTGTTATTTTTTGGCATTTATATGATTTTTGGTTATGGTTTAGCGCTGCACTTATTTTATATATAATGGTTGGGTTACTGTTAGGGTTAGTATTTGGGTTACCGTTGATGGTTGGGTTAATATTAAGGTTGGCTTAAGGATGAGCATTAGGGTTAGTGTTAATGGTTGGGTTACTGTTAGGGTTAGTATTTGGGTTACCGTTGATGGTTGAGTTAATATTAGGGTTGGCTTTAGGATGAGTATAAGGGTTAGTGTTAATGGTTGGGTTACTGTTAGGGTTAGTATTGGGGTTACCGTTGATGGTTGGGTTAATATTAAGGTTTGCTATAGGATGAGCATTAGGGTTAGTGTTAATTGTTGGGTTACTGTTAGGGTTAATATTTGGGTTACCGTTGATGGTTGGGTTAATATTAAGGTTGGCTTTAGGATAAGCATTAGGGTTAGTGTTAATGGTTGGGTTACTGTTAGGGTTAGTATTGGGGTTACCGTTGATGGTTGGGTTAATATTAAGGTTGGCTTTAGGATAAGCATTAGGGTTAGTGTTAATGATTGGATTACTATTAGGGTTAAATTTAGGTTTAGCATTAGATGTAGCATTAGGGTAGTATTGGGGATCATTTGTGTTCCTGAATGAGCGACATTTTTTTTAGGTCAACATAACGTCCAGTATAGTTGAAATTAGCTTTCACAAACCCCCATGACCCACTGAAAGCCCAATGCAACCATTAAAACCACCAAAGCCCTCCTTTGTATTAAAATTGTGAATGTCAAAATTTTGCCAAATTGTTCTCAATTCCTCCAAAATGTCCAGCTAATCTTTATATCTGGTGATCTCACTTGTGCCCTCTCTCCCACAGGTGGACATCTAAATCCGGCATATTCACTCAGCCTGTGCGTCCTTGGTCGGTTCCCCTGGTGGAAACTGCCCATCTATGTCATCATCCAAGTGGTGGGGTCTTTTGCTGGAGCGGCAGCTGCATTTGCGTTGTACTACGGTAAGACAAAGTCCCACCTTCTCTCCCTCCTGTGTCGTCTCTTGTGCTTTTGAAGAACAGGACCTCTTTATTGTTACTGTTTTTTTTTTTTGCTTTCTGTAAGATGCCATCCAGAGTTACACCGGTGGCAACCTGACTGTGTACGGACCACGAGAGACGGCCTCCATATTTTCCTCATACCCCGCCTCCTACCTGAGCATCGCCAACGGTTTTCTCGACCAGGTGACACCATAGTGCGATTTCATCCACCAATGATTATCTGGTTCTCTTTCTGATGGTTCCCTTTATGAGCTGATAGATAAGTTGTCTTTTAACCTACAGCATGTTTTAAAGTGGACCTGTCATCAAACTCTCAAATATGTGTTTTGGTTATAACCAAAACCGAAAATTTTCCCCTCACCTTCTGTTTAGGTGACCACTTTAAAATTGAAATGCAAACAATACAGTACATCTTAAGATATTTTTATTTTGGCTAATTTCTCACAAACTATATTTATGCAGGTGATGGGGACAGCAATGTTGATGGTCGGCATCTTGGCCATCATTGACTCCAAGAACAAGCCGGTCCCAAAGGGTCTGGAGCCAGTCGTAGTTGGGATGCTTGTGTTCTCCATTGGCCTTTCCATGGGAGCGAATTGTGGTTATCCGATTAACCCGAGTCGAGACCTGGGGCCGCGGCTCTTCACCTACGTGGCGGGATGGGGCTCAGATGTCTTCAGGTTGGTGGCCAATTCTTTGACAGTTTGTTGGTTGTAAAGAGCGGGAGGAAGGGTGTCCTTTAGTTTAGCTTGATTGTCTTTTCGGTCAACATGGATTCCACTTAAAAACATCTGTTAAAATTTAGAGGCGTAGGAGAATGGTTAGAACTTCCAGCAGCTTTCTTTGGTCCTCGTTGGGCAGAACGCTCATAATGTATCCATCCCATCATGGAGGTTCTAACCCTTACCTGCTCTATCCAAAACAGTAAATGGGTTCATTAAGAGATTTACCTTAATTTTTGGTGGTGTGTGTCAGGGTGTGACCCTTTATCCTTATTAGTGCCCTGGATAATACTGGACATATCTCGCCCTACTTCTGGTCCTCCTGTGAAATCCTGGGATCTGCTGTGAATTGAACCTCTTCGTTCCAGTGGACCTCTATATTCTTACAGTCTTAGTGCTCATTCACACTTGCTTCAACTTCAACAAACATTAAAGCGCTTACCACTTCAACATGCTCTTTTATGTGTTTTTGATGCTTCAGTGATGCTTTTTTTTTAAGCATTAATGAATCTTAGCAAATGCCTTGTGTGTGTTGATTTTCTATTTGTTTTAAAGGGGCCCTAGCAGAACCCCAGCTCAGTCGTACCCCTACTCAGCAGATCCCCAGCTCATTAGTACCCCTTTTCAGCAGATCCCCAACTCATTGGTACCCTTGTTCAGCAGATCTTAAGCCTATTTGTACCCCTCATTTAGCAGATCCCCTGCTCAGTAGTACTCCCATCTCTGCTGATGCCCCACTCAGTAGTATCGCCAGCTTTGCAGATCCCCCCGCTCAGTAGCAACCCCTAGCTCTGCTGATTCCCCGCTCAGTAGTAAACCCCAGCTCTGCTAGTCCCCCTGTTCACTAGTAACCCCAGCTCTACTGATCCCCCGCTCAGTAGTAACCCCCAGCTCTGCTGATCCCTCGCTCAGTAATAACCCCCAGCTCTGTTGATCCCCCACTCAATAGTAACCCCTAGCTATGCTGGTCCCCCACTCAGTAGTAACCCCAAGCTCTGCTGATCTCACACTCAGTAGTAACCCCCAGCTCTGCTGATCCTCTGCTCAGCAGTAGCCCCCAGCTCTGCTGATCCCCCACTCAGTAGTAACCCTCAGCTCTGCTGATCCCCTACTCAGTAATACACCTCAGCTCTGCTGATCCCACACTCAGTAGTAACCCCTAGCTATGCTGATCCCCCACTCAGTAGTAACCCCCAGCTCTGCTGATCTCACACTCAGTAGTAACCCCCAGCTCTGCTGGTCCCCAACTCAGTAGTAACCCTCAGCTCTGCTGATCCCTGCTCAGTAGTAACCCCCAGCTCTACTGATTCCCCGCTTAGTAGTAACCCTCAGCTCTGCTGATCCCCCACTCAGTAGTAACCCCCAGCTCTGCTGATCCCCCATTCAGTAGTAACCCCCAGCTTTGCTTATTCTCCGCTCAGTAATAACCCCCAGCTCTGCTGATCCCCCTGTTCAGTAGTAACTCCCAGCTCTACTGATCCCCTGCTCAGTAGTAACCCCCAGCTCTGCTGATCCCCCGCTCAGTAATAACCCACAGCTCTGTTGATCCCCCACTCAGTAGTAACCCCTAGCTATGCTGGTCCCCCCACTAAGTAGTAACCCCAAGCTCTGCTGATCTCACACTCAGTAGTAACCCCCAGCTCTGCTGATCCTCTGCTCAGCAGTAGCCCCCAGCTACTCAGCTCTCAGCTCTGCTGATCTCCCACTCAGTAATAAACCCCAGCTCTGCTGATCCCACACTCAGTAGTAACCCCTAGCTCTGCTGATCCCCCGCTCAGTAGTAACCCTCAGCTCTGCTGATCTCCCACTCAGTGATAAACCCCAGCTCAGCTGATCTCACACTCAATAGTAACCCCCAGCTCTGCTGATCCCCAACTCAGTAGTAACCCTCAGCTTTGCTGATACACCTGCTCAGCAGTAACCCCCAGCTCTGCTGATTCCCCGCTTAGTAGTAACCCTCAGCTCTGCTGATCCCTCACTCAGTAGTAACCCCCAGCTCTGCTGATCCCCCACTCAGTAGTAACCCCCAGCTCTGCTTATTCTCCGCCCAGTAGTAACCCTCAGCTCTGCTGATTCCCTGTTCAGTAGTAGCCCCCAGCTCTGCTAATCCCCCGTTCAGTAGTAACCCCCAGCTCTGCTGATCCCCCACTCAGTAGTAACCCCCAGCTCTGCTGATCTCCCACTCAGTAGTAACCCCCAGCTCTGCTGATCCTCCGCTCAGTAGTAACCCCCAGCTCTGCTGATCTCCCACTCAGTAGTAACCCCCCAGCTCTGCTGATCCTCCGCTCAGCAGTAACCCCCAGCTCTGCTGATTCCCCGCTTAGTAGTAACCCTCAGCTCTGCTGATCCCTCACTCAGTAGTAACCCCCAGCTCTGCTGATCCCCCACTCAGTAGTAACCCCCAGCTCTGCTTATTCTCCGCTCAGTAGTAACCCTCAGCTCTGCTGATTCCCTGTTCAGTAGTAACCCCCAGCTCTGCTAATCCCCCGTTCAGTAGTAACCCCCAGCTCTGCTGATCCCCCACTCAGTAGTAACCCCCAGCTCTGCTGATCCCCCACTCAGTAGTAACCCCCAGCTCTGCTGATCTCCCACTCAGTAGTAACCCCCAGCTCTGCTGATCCTCCGCTCAGTAGTAACCCCCAGCTCTGCTGATCTCCCACTCAGTAGTAACCCCCCAGCTCTGCTGATCCTCCGCTCAGTAGTAACCCCCAGCTCTGCTGATTCCCCGCTTAGTAGTAACCCTCAGCTCTGCTGATACCCCACTCAGTAGTAACCCCCAGCTCTGCTGATCTCCCACTCAGTAGTAATCCCCAGCTTTGTTGATCCTCTGGTTTGCTCATCCGTCTCTCGCCCCCACCCCCCCCCCCCCCCGGACCCCCTCACCTCCTGCTATATTTTTCCAATGCTGTGCACAAAATGTGACATTGCTAGTTTCTCCTGCTTCGGTCAATCAGCTCTGCTGATCCTCTGCCGCTCAATCCTCTCTCTCCAGTCCCCACTCACCCCATTTTTGAAGCAGAGCAAATACAACGTGTGACCAGGACTGTAAGGTCACCATTATATTTAGTGACAGGAGCTCTGATTGGCGTTCAGAGCGCTTGAATAAAACGTGTCCAATGCCACATTTTGAAACAAGTGTAAACGAGGGCTTAAGGAACATTTTTCAGTGGGTGATAACTCCACCATGATGATTCTTCCACACTGGTGTCACTGACCCATTGGTGGAGTCTTCATAGGCATATTAACCATCAACCAGTCCAGGGACAGCCCTGCAATAATAACCAAGCTTTATTTCTCCTTTACAGAGCCGGAAAAAACTGGTGGTGGGTGCCCATCGTAGCACCATGCGTGGGTGCTGTTTTTGGCACCTTGCTGTACCAGATCTTGGTGGAGATCCACCACCCAGTAGAGGAAACCAAAGCGGAAGAGGCTACCTACGTGGAGACCCCAGCAGAAAAAATGAAGGAGATTCCGGTCTTCACGATCAATTTGGACAACTCTTTGTGTCATCGGCTTTGACTGGCCATCCATTGCGTGGTCCTAGTTTGGCCCAGTGGTCCCTTCCCATTGCACATGGACTAACGGCCACTGTTGTGTCCTCTTATGGAAGTGTCTACATTTACAGCACAACTGAAGTTATTAAACCTTTTTAGTTGTACAGGTGAGAGCTGCAGCAGAGGGGTCACTTCTGGATAGAGCTGCATTGTGTGTACCCAGGATAGAGCTGGTTGTCTGGTACCCAGAGAAGCCAGGGCCTCTCCTGAGGCTTCATTACCTGCTGAGGGCCATATCTTTGAGGAACAGTTCATGTCCCTTGGGTTCCATTCAATGCCTTGTGCTCATCCACCTATCAGGAGAGGAACATGAAGGGTGCCACTCCTGGCCTGCTAGTGAGAATGCTAGATGCCTGGCTGTGTTTGGTTTCAAAGGTTCTGAGTCTAGGACCTGGAAAAAGCATGCAGCAAGTGAAAGTCAAAGTTACAGGTCCTTGACTCAGTAGGTAGCAATTACAGAAAAGCTAGGTGAACAGTTGCAATGACAGGTGTCACATGACTAGATATCATGATTTTGGTGGTGTCTCCTAACACCTGTCAATGCTTTTTGGGACCCTCAAACCCTCTGACATGCAAATGTCGCCTTCCTAAAGTCTAGGTTCTGCCCTGCTGCTTTCCATTAGTCACTGAGCCTGCATGGGCCAGCTTGAGGAAGCTTTCAAAGGTGTACACATGCTAGTCAGTCACATTACGAGATTTGATGAACCTAAATTAATTAAATTAACGGTTATCTCCAGTTTTGTTCATAACACATGAAATATCCATTTTGTAACTGTAGCGCCCCCCACCCCATAGGAGCCATTAAATCTTGAGGTACTCACACTGTCCCTTAAATCCTGCTGCACTGGGCAAGACTTCTGTTTAGGCCTCCTACTGTCCAGATCCTCCCATGCCAGCCATGTGGTCTTCTGCACAAGACCCAAAGGTAATGGGGATCCCTCTCTTTGGCTTCTTCTCCTTACTTTCCTCAGCCATCATTGACTCCAAGAACAAGCCGGTCCCAAAGGGTCTGGAGCCAGTCGTAGTTGGGATGCTGGGGTTCTCCATTGGCCTTTCCATGGGAGCGAATTGTGGTTATCCGATTAACCCAAGTCGAGACCTGGGGCCACGGCTCTTCACCTACGTGGCGGGATGGGGCTCAGATGTCTTCAGGTTGGTGGCCAATTCTTTGGCAGTTTGTTGGTTGTAAAGAGCGGGCGGAAGTGTGTCCTTCAGTTTAGCTTGATTGTCTTTTCGGTCAACATGGATGCCACTCAAGAACATCTGTTAAAATGTAGACACCCTTCCTCTCCTTACTTTCCTCAGCTTCAGCCTCGAGGCAGATCCCCCCAGCCCCTCAGGGTCCCCTTCCAGGCCCCACAACAGAAACTTCAGCACTCCATCTTCTACCCGACTCTCCTGCCAGCCAGGCTCCACAATATTTAAGGGCTGATCCAGGGCCTTCTGCCTGGCGATTGACCAGATTCCCTCAAGTATGCAGATCAGGACCTCCTGGCCTCCACCCACTAACTTCTAGAAGCTTTGCCAAGCTTCCAGAATCAGGGGGGAGCTACCAGAGACCTCCCCTGTGGAGTCCTTCAGCCTGACCTGGAGTAACCCGACCCAATAACTCACACAACTTTCAACGAGTCAGCAAAATAAATGTACCTACACTAGTTGCGCACTAGAGGGTGTTACATAACTGAGAGATTTTGCTTCCATCTAGAGCAAAAATTATCGGAAAAAAAATTCAAAACTTTGGGTTGTCATCTGGACAGGAATAGGGGGCAAGTCTTCCAGCGGGGACACCTTGTTCTGGTGACCACTAAGAGGGGATTTCCCTCACTCTGGGGAGATTTCCAACCACTTCCTGTTGTGTCTACGGGACAGGAAGTAAAAGGAAATCACCCCAATGGGTGACACAGATGGCAAAAAAAAGAGAATAAATTCTCTAAACTATCCACAGTTTGGGGTTCAGATATACTTTAAATAGAACCTGTAGTGGTAGAAATATGGAGACTTCCTTTTAAAAAATGCTATATTCCTCCTGGCTGTCTCTGGCATCCTCTTCCTGCAACCATAGCAACAGTATTCTGTTTCCTCTACCCCCTGCTCCTGTAATTGCCTCCCGCCAGGACTCGGTACAGAGCTTTAGGTCAAATCACAGACAGCCTGGTTCTTTGAATGTGGCATCCTAGCCTTTCATGGGTTTCACCTTCGATGAGAAAGATGTGAGTCTGGATGGGTACTGGTGGTGGTGCGGTGTTCCTTATTAGAAAATTGGGGCAGATCACATCATTACCCCACATGGTACTCATTTATGGAATAGCCCACCTCGGTATCTACAGGACAGAAGCGGCTGAGAATCTGCAGTTAGGTTTGCTGTAATCCTTACAATGTGAAGAATTGAGGAACGTCATCTGCACTGGCTTGAAATGGCCACAAGAGGGCAACAAAGCGCCACCCTGTCTACATTTCCTCTTTTTGACTCGGAAAATGAGATTTAATGTATATAAATGTTTATTGTTTTCTTTGTTGAATGTAATCAAAATGATAAAAAAAAAAAATCACCGTATTCAATGTCTGAGATCTGTGTGTGCTTTATCTTTTGTTCTATTATGTTTATGGAAAAGTTTAGTAAAGTGCTAATTAAATAATAATGGTGGAGGCGAAGGGTGGGCTGTCTACAGGAGCGATGGTGGGAACCCCTCATAATGGGCACAGCGGGTGTACAGACCTGGGAACTCAGCACAGGGATGGTGAGAACCCCTCATAATGGGCACAGCGGGTGTACAGACCTGGGAACTCAGCACAGGGATGGTGAGAACCCCTCATAATGGGCACAGCGGGTGTACAAACCCGGGAACTCAGCACAGGGATGGTGAGAACCCCTCATAATGGGCACAGCGGGTGTACAGACCTGGGAACTCAGCACAGGGATGGTGAGAACCCCTCATAATGGGCACAGCGGGTGTACAGACCCGGGAACTCAGCACAGGGGTGGTGGGAACCCCTCATAATGGGCACAGCGGGTGTACAGACCCGGGAACTCAGCACAGGGATGGTGGGAACCCCTCATAATGGGCACAGCAGGTGTACAGACCTGGGAACTCAGCACAGGGAGCGTGAGAACCCCTCATAATGGGCACAGCGGGTGTACAGACCCGAGAACTCAGCACAGGGATGGTGGGAACCCCTCATATTGGGCACAGCGGGTGTACAGACCCGGGAACTCAGCACAGGGATGGTGGGAACCCCTCATATTGGGCACAGCGGGTGTACAGACCCGGGAACTCAGCACAGGGATGGTGGGAACCCCTCATAATGGGCACAGCGGGTGTACAGACCTGGGAACTCAGCACAGGGATGGTGGGAACCCCTCATAATGGGCACAGCGGGTGTACAGACCCGGGAACTCAGCACAGGGATGGTGGGAACCCCTCATAATGGGGACACAACATTAAGTAAGAAGAAATCTCTCCAGTGAGGGTCGTCTCCTCTGATTTGTCTTCTCTTCACTTTTCTTGTTGGATTTTCCTCACTTTCTGGTTCCGGGTCTCTTTTTTCTCAGACCCGGTTGATGGACCCTCTTAGATACATTTTTTGTGTCGGAAGAGCTGGCACTCTATGGAGCGGTTACAACGTTAAGTAAAAAATAGAAAATAATTTGCCCCTGGGAGGGAGTGAAAGAGGAAGAGGTGGTGAGGGTCCTGGAGAGGAGCTCAGTGCGGCTCCCAGGGGCCAGGTGCTGCGGTGACAAATCCTGACCCTTCAGCAGTAAACAGTGGCCCCAGATTGCGCAACCTCTGGGGACCTTCAGCTCAATCTGGCCTCGGTTCCTCAAATGTTTTCCTGTCAGCCTAATATTTATTCAGAGGAGAGGGGAGGGGGGGGACAAGCAATGGGCTATTAGAAGACAGCAAGAGAAGAGACGATAGAAAAACAGGAGAGGAGAGACGTTTAGGAGAGGAGAACGGGAGGGAAGGGGAAAGGAGAAGAGAGGAGAGGAGAGAAGGGGAGAACAGAGGGGAGAACAGGGGAGGAAAAAAAGAAGGAAAGGGGAAAGGAGAAGAGGAGAGAAGAACATGAGGGAAGTCAGAAGGGAAAGGAAAGAAAGGAAGAAGAAAAGTGAGAACGGGAGAATAGAGGGAAGGAGAACAGGAGGGAACTCAGGGAAGAGGGAGAAGGGGAAAGGAGAGGAGAACAGGAGGGAAGGGGAAAGGAGAAGAGAGGAGTGGAGAGAAGAACAGGTGAGAAGGGGAAAACACAGGAGAGTGGAACAAGAGATAAGGGAAGAAGATAGGAGAGGAGTATACAAGACAGGAGAGGAGAATGGAGGAAAGGAGAGAGGGAGCAGTAAGAGGAAGGTAAAGGAGAGACGAGAGGTGAAAAAGTGAGGGGAGGAGAGAGGAGAGGAGGGAAAGGAGAGGAGAAGAGGAGGATGAAAGGGAAAGGTAAGAGGGAGGGATAGAAGAGAGAGAGAATAGGAGAGAAAGAAAACAGAGAAGGGTTGAGGAGAGGAGAAGACAAGAGCTA
Source organism: Lithobates clamitans (assembly GCA_037952925.1). Taxonomy (NCBI): domain Eukaryota; kingdom Metazoa; phylum Chordata; class Amphibia; order Anura; family Ranidae; genus Lithobates; species Lithobates clamitans. The sequence goes on from JBBGZY010003557.1 coordinate 95,222, forward strand.
AAGAGGAGAGGAGAGAGGTGAGAGAAAAAGAGAGGAGAGATAAAGACACAAGGGGAGAGGAGAGGAAAAGGCAAGAGAGAAGGGGAGAGGAGAGGAGTGAACAGGAGAGGAGGGGAAAGGACAAGAGAGAAGAAGAGAGGAGGGATAAAGAAAGGAGAGTAGAGGAAAAGACAAGAGAGAAGGGGAGTATAGTGAACGAGAGAGGAGGGGAAAAGACAAGAGAGAAGGGGAGAGGAGAAGAGTGAACAGGAGAGAAGGGGAAATAACAAGAGAGAAGAAGAGAGGAGTGAACAGGAGAGAGGAGAGGAGAGGAGAGGGGGGGGGGGACAAGAGTGGAGAAATGAGGAGGGATAAAGAAAGGAGAGGAGAGGAGAAGACGAGAGAAGGGGAGAGGAGAGGGGTGAACAGGAGAGGAGGGGAAAAGACAAGGGAGGAGAGGAGAAGAAAGGAGGGATAAAGAAAAGAGAGGAGAGGAGGGGAAAGGACAAGAGAGGAGAAGAGATGAGGGATAAAGAAAGGAGAGGAGGGGAAAAGACAAGAGAGAAGGGGAGAGGAGAGGAGTGAACAGGAGAGGAGGGGAAAAGACAAGAGAGAAGGGGAAAGGAGAGGAGTGAACAGGAGAGGAGGGGAAAAGACAAGAGAGAAGGGGAAAGGAGAGGAGTGAACAGGAGCGGAGAGGAGGGAAAAAGACAAGAGAGAAGGGGAGAGGAGAGGAGTGAACAGGAGAGGAGAGGAGGGGAAAGGACAAGAGAGGAGAGGATGGATAAAGAAAGGAGAAGAGAGGAAAAGACAATAGAGAAGGGGTAAGGAAAGGAGAGGAGCAGAGAGGGAAGGAAGGGAAGAGAGGAAAACGGGAGAGAGCTAGAGGAGAGAAGAACAGGGGTGAGGAGGAGAGGAGAAGAAAGGAAGGGAAAAGAGAAGAGAGGAGAGAGAAGAGGAGGAGAGGAACAGACTCTTATGCCTTGTACACATGACCGGACTTTTCGACCGAACTGGCCCGACGGAACGAATCCTTCAGACAATCCGATCGTGTGTGGGCTTCATCGGACCTTTTCTGTCGAAAAAATCTGTGGGGCTTTAGAAATGGAACGTGTTTCAAATCTTCCCGACGGACTCGAGTTCGATCGAAAGATCTGTTTGTCTGTATGCTAGTCCGACGCGAGGTCAGCTATTGGCTGCTGGCCATTGAACATCCTTGTTCTAGCCCGGCCGTACGTCATTCGGGTTCGAAAACGATCGGACTCTGGTGGGATCGTGTGTGGGCAAGTCCGTTCCGTCGGAAAACTCAGTCGGAAGTCCTTCGGAGTTCAGTCCGACGAAAAGCCCGGTCGTGTGTACGCGGCATTCGTGAGAAACGTAGAGGAGTGGAGAAGAGAAGAAGGAGAAGAGAGTTTGGGGGGGGGGGGGGCGGAGTGAAGAGGAGAGGAGAGAAGTGAGACTGAAAAGTGAACAGAAAGAGAGGCGGTGAGCAGTCAGTAGTACAGAGGAGGGGAAGAGAAATTCTGCTGACTGGGAACTTATAGAGTCCTCTATAGAGAGCGGCTCAGGAGAGAGAAGAGCCACACAGGAGGGAGAAGAGCCACAGCGGAGAGCTCAGTACATGGAAAGAGACGGCTGAGAACCTCAACCCCACCGATAGAGCCAACCGCACCACAGATGGTCCAAGCCAGACCCAGACCGGGAGAGGGCTCAGCCGTTCGCTGCCAAGATGGTGGATAGCATCAAACGCTGGTACTCCTATTTCATCATCATGTACTCCGGACTTCTCCCGACCTTCGCCAACATCCTCTGCCCAAAGCCAGGTAGGTGACCTTTCCTCACCCTCCGTGATCCTCCGACCGCTACCCCCACAAAGTGCACCCCCCCCCCCCCAGACAGAGGAGACCCGGGTCTTCCAGTGTGCCTTAGTAGATGACATCTAATCTTTCACCCACCGCACACCGGCTGAAATTTCAGATCAGGCTGACAGCGCCTTCACACACAACACTCAGCAGCTCCAACAGTCTCATATTGCAGGCACTGAGAATGCCCGTTTAGGGCAGGAGAGTCCGGCAACTCACTATCTTTTTTTTTTTCCCCCAATGGATCTTTTTTAGCTCACTATTTTTTTTTTTTTATCTTTATTTATTTATTTATTTTTTCCCAATGGATCTTTTTTTTTAGCTCACTATCTTTTTTTTGTTTATTATTTTTTATTTTTTTATTATTTATTTATTTATTTATTTATTTATTTCTCTATGTATCTTTTTTTAGCTCACTATCTATTTTTTTTTTATTATTTTTTAAATTTTTTTATTTTTTTTTCCTATGGATCTTTTTTTTTTTTAGCTCACTTTTTTTTTTTTAAATTTGCTTTATTTATTTATTTTTTCCCTATGGATCTTCTTTTAGCTCACTATCTTTTTTATATTTTTTATTTTTTATTTATTTATTTTATTTATTTATTTATTTTTATTTTTTTTTCCCTATGGATCTTTTTTGAGCTCACTATCTTTTTTTTAATTTTTTTAATTTATTTATTTATTTCACTATGTATCTTTTTTTTTTTTTAGCTTACTATCTTTTCTTTTCTTTTTTCTTTTTTATTTATTCATTTTTATTTATTTATTTATTTATTTATTTATTTATTTATTTATTTTTCCCCAATGGATTTTTTTTTTTTAGCTCACTATCTTTTCTTTTTTCTTTTTTTTTTTAATTTTTTTTAATGAATTAATTTATTTATTTCCCTGTGGATCTTTTTTGAGCTTACTATCTTTTTATTTATTTTTTTATTTTTTTAATTAATTCATTCATTCATTCATTCATTAATTTCCCAATAGATCTTTTTTTTTTTTTAGCTCACTATCTTTACACGCAGGATTCACTTCACTCTCTTCATCGTAGGACAATGTTACGTTTTCGCGATTCCCCCCCGCACTTCCATGTTGTATGTTCTGTGAATGTCATGTTCGCCGGCTCTGATGTTTGCTGATGTTTCAAAGGCGATAAAGCTTTTGTAAAAAAGAAAAAAATCATTTGCAACGACGGGCGTTTAAAGGCCGCACTATCAGTGAGCCCCATTCGGTTTATTGTTTCATTTCCTTGCAACTTTATGTTTTTTTTTTTTGTTTTTTATATAGAAAATTGAGTACTGTACGTGATACTTTTTTTATTTGCACTAACATACAATTTTTCAGGACTTCTTTTTTTATGCAACTTTATGTTTTATTTTTTATTGCAACTTTATGTTTTTTTTTTGTTTTTTTTTTGCTGTTCCATATTTTGGTGATTGCAGAACGTCGGCTGAGATAAGATCAGTTGGCCTTGTAGGTTTATTGCTGCCGTTCAATCTGAGTGGACCCGCTCATGTGCATCAAAGGGAGGGGGGGGAGGGGGAGAGGAAAGCGCAGTCACCGTGCCGGCGTATCCAGGGGAGGCTGCGAATGCAAAACAGTAAAAAAACAGTGCGCTGAGAATGCAGGGGCGCCCACCGATAGGAGCAAACCCCCCCCCTCCCCCCCCAGCTGGGCCATACATTATACAATATTTCCTTTAGATTTACCAGAACCGTTATACCGGGAGGTCGTCCTCCTCACTATATTTATGAAGTGACGGCCGCCGACGCGTCTCCAGGGCAGCGAAGTGAACGCCGTGTCCTCACCGCGGTACAAAGGTCGCCAAAACTTCGACAAACAATGTCACAACAGTTCACTAACACATGATGAACTACATACACATCGCTCCATACAGGACTGAACTACATACACATCACTTCATACAGGACTGAACTACATACACATCACTTCATACAGGACTGAACTACATACACATCACTCCATACAGGACTGAACTACATACACATCACTCCATACAGGACTGAACTACATACACATCACTTCATACAGGACTGAACTACATACACATCCCTCCATACAGGACTGAACTACATACACATCCCTCCATACAGGACTGAACTACATACACATCCCTCCATACAGGACTGAACTACATACACATCCCTCCATACAGGACTGAACTACATACACAGGGCTCCATACAGGACTGAACTACATACACATCACTCCATACAGGACTGAACTACATACACATCCCTCCATACAGGACTGAACTACATACACATCCCTCCATACAGGACTGAACTACATACACATCCCTCCATACAGGACTGAACTACATACACATCACTCCATACAGGACTGAACTACATACACATCCCTCCATACAGGACTGAACTACATACACATCACTCCATACAGGACTGAACTACATACACATCCCTCCATACAGGACTGAACTACATACACATCACTTCATACAGGACTGAACTACATACACATCACTCCATACAGGACTGAACTACATACACATCACTCCATACAGGACTGAACTACATACACATCACTCCATACAGGACTGAACTACATACACATCCCTCCATACAGGACTGAACTACATACACATCACTCCATACAGGACTGAACTACATACACATCCCTCCATACAGGACTGAACTACATACACATCCCTCCATACAGGACTGAACTACATACACATCCCTCCATACAGGACTGAACTACATACACATCACTTCATACAGGACTGAACTACATACACATCCCTCCATACAGGACTGAACTACATACACATCCCTCCATACAGGACTGAACTACACATACACATCACTCCATACAGGACTGAACTACATACACATCACTTCATACAGGACTGAACTACATACACATCACTCCATACAGGACTGAACTACATACACATCCCTCCATACAGGACTGAACTACATACACATCCCTCCATACAGGACTGAACTACATACACATCACTTCATACAGGACTGAACTACATACACATCCCTCCATACAGGACTGAACTACATACACATCCCTCCATACAGGACTGAACTACATACACATCCCTCCATACAGGACTGAACTACATACACAGGGCTCCATACAGGACTGAACTACATACACATCCCTCCATACAGGACTGAACTACATACACATCCCTTCATACAGGACTGAACTACATACACATCACTCCATACAGGGCTGAACTACATACACATCACTCCATACAGGACTGAACTACATACACATCCCTCCATACAGGACTGAACTACATACACATCACCCCATACAGGACTGAACTACATACACAGGGCTCCATACAGGACTGAACTACATACACATCACTCCATACAGGGCTGAACTACATACACATCACTCCATACAGGGCTGAACTACATACACATCACTCCATACAGGACTGAACTACATACACATCACTCCATACAGGACTGAACTACATACACATCCCTCCATACAGGACTGAACTACATACACAGGGCTCCATACAGGACTGAACTACATACACATCACTCCATACAGGACTGAACTACATACACATCCCTCCATACAGGACTGAACTACATACACATCCCTCCATACAGGACTGAACTACATACACATCACTTCATACAGGACTGAACTACATACACATCCCTCCATACAGGACTGAACTACATACACATCCCTCCATACAGGACTGAACTACATACACATCACTCCATACAGGACTGAACTACATACACATCCCTCCATACAGGACTGAACTACATACACATCACTTCATACAGGACTGAACTACATACACATCACTTCATACAGGACTGAACTACATACACATCACTCCATACAGGACTGAACTACATACACATCCCTCCATACAGGACTGAACTACATACACATCCCTCCATACAGGACTGAACTACATACACATCCCTCCATACAGGACTGAACTACATACACAGGGCTTTACTGAATAATTCTTCTCTGGAATAAATATTCATACAAGCAGATGGCGGGGACTGAACTACATACACAATCACCACGTTCTAATATTTCCCCAGATGTTCCTGTTGCCTCGATACCCTGCCTTGAAAAAGTATTCACACCCCCTGAAATTCTCCACATGTTGTCATGTTACAACCAAAAACGTAAATGTATTTTATTGGGATTTTATGTGATAGACCAACACAAAGTGTCACATAATTGTGAAGTGGAAGGAAAATGATAAATGATACAAATAAATATGTGAAAAGTGTGGGGGGGGGGGGGATTTGTATTCAGCCCCCTTTACTCTGATACCCCTAACTAAGATCTAGAGGAACCAATTGCCTTCAGAAGTCACCTAATTAGTAAATAGAGTCCACCTGTGTGTCATTTACTCTCAGTATAAATACAACTGTTCTGTGAAGCCCTCAGAGGTTTGTTAGAGAACCTTAGTGAATAAACAGCATCATGAAGGCCAAGGAACACACCAGACAGGTCAGGGATAAAGTTGTGGAGAAGTATAAAGCAGGGTTAGGTTATAAAGAAATCTCCCAAGCTTTGGACATCTCATGGAGCTCTGTTCAATCCATCATCGGAAAATGGAAAGAGTATGGCACAACTGCAAACCTACCAAGACATGACCGTCCACCTAAACTGACCGGCCGGGCAAGGAGAGCATTCATCAGAGAAGAGCCAAGAGGTCCATGGTAACTCTGGAGGAGCTGCAGAGATCCACAGCTCAGGTGGGAGAATCTGTCCACAGGACAACTATTAGTCGTGTTCTCCACAAATCTGCCCTTTATGGAAGAGTGACAAGAAGAAAGACATTGGTGAAAGAAAGTCATAAGAAGTCACATAGTTACATAGTTACATAGTAGGTGAGGTTGAAAAAAGACACAAGTCCATCAAGTCCAACCTATGTGTGTGATTATGTGTCAGTATTACATTACATATCCCTGTATGTTGCGGTCATTCAGGTGATTATCTAATAGTTTCTTGAAGCAATCAATGCTCCCCGCTGAGACCACCGCCTGTGGAAGGGAATTCCACATCCTTGCCGCTCTTACAGTAAAGAACCCTCTACGAAGTTTAAGGTTAAACCTCTTTTCTTCTAATTGTAATGAGTGGCCACGAGTCTTATTAAACTCTCTTCTGCGAAAAAGTTTTATCCCTAATGTGGGGTCACCAGTACAGTATTTATACATTGAAATCATATCCTCTCTCAAGCGTCTCTTCTCCAGAGAGAATAAGTTCAGTGCTCGCAACCTTTCCTCATAACTAGGATCCTCCAGACCCTTTATTAGCTTTGTTGCCCTTCTTTGTACTCGCTCCATTTCCAGTACATCCCTCCTGAGGACTGGTGCCCAGAACTGGACAGCATACTCCAGGTGCGGGCGGACCGAGTCTTGTAGAGCGGGAGAATTATCGTTTTATCTCTGGAGTTGATCCCCCTTTTAATGCCAATATTCTGTTTGCTTTATTAGCAGCAGCTTGGCATTGCATGCCATTGCTGAGCCCATCATCTACTAGGACCCCCAGGTCCTTTTCCATCCTAGATTCCCCCAGAGGTTCTCCCCCCAGTGTATAGATTGTATTCATATTTTTGCCACCCAAATGCATTTTTTTACATTTTTCTACATTGAACCTCATTTGCCATGTAGTCGCCCACCCCATTAATTTGTTCAGGTCTTTTTGCAAGATTTCCACATCCTGCGGAGAAGTTATTGCCCTGCTTAGCTTAGTATCATCTGCAAATACAGAGATTGAACTGTTTATCCCATCCTCCAGGTCGTTTATGAACAAATTAAATAGGATTGGTCCCAGCACAGAACCCTGGGGAACCCCACTACCCACCCCCCCCCGACCATTCTGAGTACTCCCCATTTATCACCACCCTCTGAACACGCCCTTGTAGCCAGTTTTCAATCCATGTACTCACCCTATGGTCCATGCCAACGCACCTTATTTTGTACAGTAAACGTTTATGGGGAACTGTGTCAAATGCTTTTGCAAAATCCAGATACACCACGTCTACGGGCCTTCCTTTATCTAGATGGCAACTCACCTCCTCATAGAAGATTAGTAGATTGGTTTGGCAAGAACGATTCTTCATGAATCCATGCTGATTACTGTTAATGATATCATTCTTATTACTAAAATCTTGTATATAGTCCCTTATCATCCCCTCCAAGATTTTACATACTATTGATGTTAGGCTAACTGGTCTGTAATTCCCAGGGATGTATTTTGGGCCCTTTTTAAATATTGGTGCTACATTGGCTTTTCTCCAATCAGCTGGTACCATTCCAGTCAATAGACTGTCTGTAAAAATTAGGAACAACGGTCTGGCAATCACCTGAGTTCCCTAAGTACCCTCGGATGCAAGCCATCTGGTCCCGGTGATTTATTAATGTTAAGTTTCTCAAGTCTAATTTTAATTTCGTCCTCTGTTAACCATGGAGGTGCTTCCTGTGTTGTGTCATGAGGATAAACACTGCAGTTTTGGTTACTGAAGCCCCCCGATTCACTCGTGAAGACTGAGGAGAAGAATAAATTCAATACCTTCGCCATCTCCCCATCCTTTGTAACCAGATGTCCTTCCTCATTCTTTATGGGACCAATATGGTCTGTCCTCCCTTTTTTACTGTTTACATACTTAAAGAATTTCTTGGGATTTTTTTTGCTCTCCTCCGTTATGTGTCTTTCATGTTCTATCTTAGCCGTCCTAATTGCACCCTTACATTTCTTGTTGCATTCTTTATAAAGTTTGAATGCTGATGATGATCCCTCAACCTTGTATTTTTTGAAGTCCTTCTCCTTTGCTTTTATATGCATTTTTACATTGGAGTTAAGCCATCCAGGATTTTTGTTTGCTCTTTTAAATTTATTACCCAATGGGATACATTGGCTAATGCCCTTATTTAATATGCTCTTAAAGCAAACCCATCTCTCCTCTGTATTCTTTGTTCCTAATATTTTATCCCAATTTATGCCTTTTAGCAAGGTTCGTAGTTTAGGGAAGTTGGCTCTTTTGAAATTCAGTGTCTTTGTATTCCCTTTATGTTTCCTATTTGTGTGATTTATACTGAAACTAATTGACCTGTGATCGCTGTTACCTAAATTGCCCCGTATTTCCACATCTGTGATCAGGTCTGTATTGTTGGTAATCAGTAGATCCAGTAATGTTTTATTTCTAGTTGGTGCGTCTACCATCTGACCCATAAAATTGTCCTGCAAGACATTAAGGAACTGGCGTGCCTTAAATGAATGTGCGGTTCCCTCCGCCCAGTCTATGTCTGGATAATTAAAATCCCCCATTATGATAACACTTCCCATCCTTGCTGCTAATCCAATTTGTGATAGGAGATCCGTCTCCACTTCCTCCCTTAGGTTAGGGGGCCTATAGCATACTCCCAGTATTATTTTCCCCTTAGCTTCATCCCTTTGGAGCTCTACCCATAAAGATTCCACCTCCTCTCTAGCTCCCTCAGTGATGTCATCTCTCACATTCGCTTGTACATTATTCTTGATATATAGGCATACCCCTCCCCCTTTTTTACTCTCTCTATCCTTGCGGTAAAGGGTATACCCTTGAATGTTTGCCAGCCAATCATGAGAGCTGTTGAACCAGGTCTCTGAAATTCCCACAAAATCCAAATCCTCCTCGTACAACAGTATCTCTAGTTCACCCATCTTGTCTGCCATGCTCCTGGCATTGGTGAACATACCACATAGTTTAGACCGGTCGCATATTGTCCTTGTATTGGGTGTTTCGAGATTGCAACTTGGACTTGCTACTATACTCACCTTGTGTTTTTGTGCTTTGGTTAACCTACCACTAATGCCCCCAATACTACCCTCTGGAATATCTTCCGCGCTGGCTATCACTGTCTCTGGACCCTCCCCCCCATCGCCTAGTTTAAAAACCCCTCTAACTTTTTGGCCATCTTCATTCCCAGCAGATCTGCACCCTCCTCATTTAGGTGCAGTCCATCCCTTCTATAGTACCGGTTACTGACTGAGAAGTCGGCCCAGTCCTCCAGGAACCCAAACCCCTCCTTACTACACCAGCTCTTCAGCCACTTGTTTACTTCCCTAATCTCCCTCTGCCTCTCTGGTGTGGCTCGATGTACCGGTAGTATTCCTGAGAACACTACCTTGGAGGTCCTTTTCCTCAATTTAGCACCTAATTCCCTAAAATCGTTCTTTAGGACACTCCATCTGCCTCTGACTTTGTCATTGGTGCCAACGTGCACCATGACAGCCGAGTCTTCCCCAGCCCCTCCCAGTAATCTGTCCACAAGATCCGTGATGTGCCGAACCCGAGCGCCCAGTAGACAACATACTGTTCGGCGCTTCAGGTCTTGGTTACAGATTGCCCTCTCTGTCCTTCTAAGAATTGAGTCCCCTACCACCAGAATCTGTCTTTCCTTTCCCTTTGCTGCCCCCCCCCCCCACTCTCACTGGAGGAGTTCTTCCCCCGGCAGCTAGGAGAGTCCCTCATCTCCAGCAGTGCTGGTCCCTGACTGGTTACACCAATGTCACTCAATGGAGCGTACTTATTGGGATGCTCCAGTCCTGGATCGGCCTCTCTGGCACTTCCCCCTCTACCCCTCCTGACTGTCACCCATCTACTCTTTGCTAGTGCCTGCACCTCTTTGTCTCCACCCGCCTCTGTGCTGGCCCCTGCCGGCACCTGCCGGGTACGTTCCTGGCTCTCCTTTAGTATGGAGGGACTTCTCAGTGCTGACAGTTGCTTCCCCAGATTCAGAACCTGGGCTTCCAGGGAAACAATGTGCTTACATTTTGCACAGCAGTATTCGCCCTCGATCGGATGATCAAGGAACGCATACATGCGGCAAGATGTACAAAGAGTCGCCTCTCCACACCCGCCGGGCATCGTACCTATTAAATTTAGTGAGGATTTGGGGATTTTACCCTGTCCAAATTACCTAACAGCTAGCTTCCTGGCACTAATACTCAAGACAATACACAGGTACACAACAAGACAATACACAGGTACACAACAAGACAATACACAGGTACACAACAAGACAATACACAGGTACACAACAAGACAATACACAGGTACACAACAAGACAATACACAGGTACTCACAGACCTACGTGCACTCGCAATACACAAGTATACAGTACACAATACACAAGTACTAACGATCCACACACACTACTCATAAACACTCAGATAGTCCTGTTTGTAGTTTGTGAGAAGCCATGTGGAGGACACAGCAAACATGTGGAAGAAGGTGATCTGGTCAAATGAGACCAAAATTCAACTTTTTGGCCTAAAAACAAAACGCTATCTGTGGGGAAAACTAACACTGCTCATCACCCTGAACACACCATCCCCACCGTGAAACATGGTGGTGGCAGCATCATGTGGTGGGGATGCTTTTCTTCAGCAGGGACAGGGAAGCTGGTCAGAGTTGATGGGAAGATGGATGGAGACAAATACAGGACAATCTTAGAAGAAAACCTGTTAGAGTCTGCAAAAGACTTGAGACTGGGGCGGAGGTTCACCTTCCAGCAGGACAACGACCCGAAACATCCAGCCAGAGCTACAATGGAATGGTTTACATCAAAGCATATTCATGTGTTAGAATGGCCCAGTCACAGTCCAGACCTAAATCCTATTGAGAATCTGTGGCAAGACTTGAAAATTGCTGTTCACAGACGCTCTCCATCCAATCTGACAGAACTTGAGATATTTTACAAAGAAGAAGAATGGGCAAAAATGTCCCTCTCTAGATGTGCAAAGCTGGTAGAGACCACATCCTTTCCCCGGGTACTAGACGAATCTGTCCCGGTACTGATTGTACCGATAGATTGTAATGTGTGTGTGCAGCTTTAAATTGTCGAATGTGCGGCCAATGTGGATCGAGAGTAACGCCTGAGCTGAATGTGAATGAGAAGAGAGTATCTCCCGATATCTGAGTACGTTCTCCTCTAATCGTTTGCCTGATATTGTGACTGCCGTAATAAGATGATCACTCAGCTAGATATATAGAGCTGAACTATATACTGTCTGTGCTCCAAAATGATCTTTATTTACAAAACAATTACTGTGTACATCATTTATGTCAAGATGGTAAGAGGGGTATGGGAGAGGAGAGGAGAAGATGAAAGAAAGGAGAGGAGAAGGAGAAGAAAAGAAAATAGGAGAGGAGAAGAAGAGAAGATTGGAGAGGAGAGGAAGAGAAGTTGGGAGAGGAGAGGAAGAGAAGATGGCAGAGGAGAGGAGAAGAAGAGAAGATAGAAGAGGAAGAGAAGATAGGAGAGGAGGAGAAGAAGAGAAGATAGGAGAGGAGAAGGAGAAGAAGAGAAGATAGGAGAGGAGAGGAAGAGAAGTTGGGAGAGGAGAGGAAGAGAAGATGGCAGAGGAGAGGAGAAGAAGAGAAGATAGGAGAGGAAGAGAATATAGGAGAGGAGGAGAAGAAGAGAAGATAGGAGAGAAGAAGGAGAAGAAGAGAAGATAGGAGAGGAGAGGAAGAGAAGTTGGGAGTGGAGAGGAAGAGAAGATGGCAGAGGAGAGGAGAAGAAGAGAAGATATAGGAGAGGAAGAGAAGATAGGAGAGGAGGAGAAGAAGAGAAGTTAGGAGAGAAGTAGAAGAAGAGAAGATAGGAGAGGAGAGGAGAGGAGAAGAAGAGAAGATAGGAGAGGAGAAGAGGGGAAGATAGGAGAGGAGAAGGAGAAGAAGAGAAGATAGGAGAGAAAAAGGAGAAGAAGATAGGAGAGGAGAAGAAGAGAAGATAGGAGAGGATAAGAAGAGAAGATAGGAGAGGAGAAGGAGAAGAAGAGAAGATAGGAGAGGAGAAGGAGAAGAAGAGAAGATAGAAGAGGAAGAAAAGATAGGAGAGGAGGAGAAGAAGAGAAGATAGGAGAGGAGAAGGAGAAGAAGAGAAGATAGGAGAGGAGGAGAAGAAGAGAAGATAGGAGAGGAGAAGGAGAAGAAGAGAAGATAGGAGAGAAAAGGGAGAAGAAGATAGGATAGGAGAAGAAGAGAAGATAGGAGAGGAGAAGGAGAGAAGATAGGAGAGGAGAAGGAGAAGAAGAGAAGATAGGAGAGGAGAAGGAGAAGAAGAGAAGATAGGAGAGGAGAAGAAGAGAAGATAGGAGAGGAGAAGGAGAAGAAGAGAAGATAGGAGAAGTAAAGGAGAGAAGATGGGAGAGGAGAAGGAGAAGAAGAGAAGAGGGGAAGTTGGGAGAGGAGAGGAGTAGAAGATGGCAGAGGAGAGGAGAAGAAGAGAAGATAGAAGAGGAAGAAAAGATAGGAGAGGAGGAGAAGAAGAGAAGATAGGAGAGGAGAAGGAGAAGAAGAGAAGATAGGAGAGAAAAGGGAGAAGAAGATAGGAGAGGAGAAGAAGAGAAGATAGGAGAGGAGAAGGAGAGAAGATAGGAGAGGAGAAGGAGAAGAAGAGAAGATAGGAGAGGAGAAGGAGAAGAAGAGGAGATAGGAGAGGAGAAGAAGAGAAGATAGGAGAGGAGAAGGAGAAGAAGAGAAGATAGGAGAAGTGAATGAGAGAAGATAGGAGAGGAGAAGGAGAAGAAGAGAAGATAGGAGAGGAGAAGGAGAAGAAGAGAAGATAGGAGAGGAGAAGAAGAGAAGATAGGAGAGGAGAAGGAGAAGAAGAGAAGATAGGAGAAGTGAAGGAGAGAAGATAGGAGAGGTGAAGGAGAAGAAGAGAAGATAGGAGAGGAGAAGAAGAAGAAGAAAAGATAGGAAACAAGAAGAAGAGAAGGTGGGAGAGGAATGGAAGAGAAGACAGGGGAGGAGGAGAAGAATAGAAGATATGAGAGGAGAGGGAGATAAAGAGAAAATAGGAAAGAAGAAAAATAAGAGAAGATAAGAGAGGAGAAGGAGAAGAAGAGAAGATAGGAGAGGAGAAGGAGAAGAGAAGATAGGAGAGGAGAAGAAGAGAAGATAGGAAAGAAGAAGAGAAGATAGGAGAGGAGAAGAAGAGAAGATAGGAGAGGAGAGGAAGAGAAGATAGAAGAGGAGAGGAAGAAAAGATAGGAGTGGAAGAAAAGAGAAGATAGGAGAGGAGAGGGAGAAGAAGAGAAGATAGGAGAGGAGAGGGAGAAGAAGAGAAGATAGGAGAGGAGAATGAGAAGAAGAAAAGATAGGAAAGAAGAGGAAGAGAAGATAGGAGAGGAAGAGAAGATAGGAGAGGAGAATGAGAACAAGAGAATATAGGAGAGGAGAAGGAGAAGAAGAGAAAATAGGAAAGAAGAGAAGATAGGAGAGGAGAAGAAGAGGAGATAGGAGAGGAAAAGGAAAAGAAGAAGAGAAGATAGAAGAGGAGGAGAAGAAGAGAAGATAAGGAAGAAGAAGATAGGAGAGGAGAAGAAAAGATGGGAGAGGAGAGGAAGAGGAGATAGGAGAGGAGAAGGAGAAGAAGGAGAAGATAGGAGAGGAGAAGGAGAAGAAGAGAAGATAAGGAAGAAGATAGGAGAGGAGAAGAAAAGATGGGAGAGGAGAGGGAAAAAAAGATATGAGAGCAGAAGGAGAAGAACAGAATATAGGAGAGGAGAAGGAGAAGAAGAGAAGATAGGAGAGGAGAAGGAGAAGAAGAGAAAATAGGAGAGGAGAAGGAGAAGAAGAGAAGATAGGAGAGGAGAAGGAGAAGAAGAGAAAATAGGAAAGAAGAAGAAGAGAAGATGGGAGGGGAGAAGGAGAAGAAGACAAGATAGGAGAGGAGAAGGAGAAGATGAGAAGAGAGGAGAGGAGAAGGAGAAGAAGAGAAAATAGGAAAGAAGAAGAAGAGAAGATAGGAGAGGAGAAGGAGAAGAAGAGAATATAGGAGAGGAGAAGGAGAAGAAGAGAAGATAGGAGAGGAGAAGGAGAAGAAGAGAAAATAGGAAAGAAGAAGAAGAGAAGATGGGAGGGGAGAAGGAGAAGAAGACAAGATAGGAGAGGAGAAGGAGAAGATGAGAAGAGAGGAGAGGAGAAGGAGAAGAAGAGAAAATAGGAAAGAAGAAGAAGAGAAGATAGGAGAGGAGAAGGAGAAGAAGAGAAGATAGGAGAAGAGAAGAAGAGAAGATAGGAGAGGAGAAGAAGAGAAGATGGGAGAGGTGAAGGAGAAGATAGGAGAGGAGAAGGAGAAGAGGAGAAAATAGGAGAGGAAAAGAAGAGAAGGTGGGAGAGGAGAAGGAGAAGAAGAAAGAGAAGAGAGGAGAAGAAGAAAAGAGAGGAGAGGCGAAGGAGAAGAAGAGAAAAAAGGAAAGAAGAAGAAGAGAAGATAGGAGAGGAGAAGGAGAAGAAGAGAAGATAGGAAAAGAGAAGAAGAATAGGAGAAGATAGGAGAGGAGAAGAAGAGAAGATGGGAGAGGTGAAGGAGAAGAGAAGATAGGAGAGGAGAAGAAGAGAAGGTGGGAGAGGAGAAGGAGAAGAAGAAAGAGAAGAGAGGAGAAGAAGAGAAAATGGGAAGAGGAGAAGAAGAAGAGAAGATAGGAGAGGAGATAATATTAAGAGATGATGGGAGAGGAGAGGAAAAGAAAATGGGAGAAGAGGAGAAGATGGAAGAAGAGAGAAGAAGAAGAGATGAGAGAGGGGAGGGGAGAACAGAGGAAAGGAGAGGAGAGGAAAGAAAAGTAAAAGATGGGAGTGGAGGAAGAGGAGAGAGGATGGGAGAATAAAATATGGGAAAGGAGAGAGGATGGGAGAAGACAGGATTGGAGAGAAGATGGGAAAAGAGAGCAGAAAAGGAAATAGTTAAGAAGAAAAAAAGGGGGGGGGGAATGGAAAGTAGTGGAGAGGTGATAGGAGGGGAGGCGAGAGGAGAGGAGAGGGAAGGGAAAAGTACCCCATACCATATTAAACACAGTCCTGGTAACAGGGCCGGTGCCAGACTATTTTGCATCCTAGGCAAGACCAGCTACTTGCACCCCTCCCCCACCCCTCAAAAAAAGAAAAATAAGATTTCAAAATTCTTTAATTAAAACAACATGGTTGTTAAGGAGCAGGCGGCCGCCACGTCCTTAACAACCAATGAGTCATCAGCTGTCAGCGGGGTTCCTCGTTGACAGTTGAATATATAGAAAAGAATTGTGGGCATTAAAAACATCACAGAAAATTTTTACCCATCAGGTCTGGTATGGATTTTGAGAGGAACCCCATGCCAAAAAATAACAAGGGTGTGAAAAGGGGGTGGGGGGGGGGGGAGCGGGCATCCCTCCTGAACGATATCAGGCCTGGTATGGATTGGATCGTGGCCCACGCCATTTTTTTTGAAATGCCAGCAATTCTTTTCTTTACATTGGTCTGTCAGCAGTGGACCCCGTTGACAGTTGATGGCTCATTGGTTGCCAAGGACGTGTCGGCCGCCCGCTCCCTAACAACCATGACAGTTACTCAGATGCAGTAAGATTCCGCTTTGTGAATGGAGCCTTGTGTGGGGAAGCGTACAGAAACCAGAGGCACGTGGCTGCACCCCAGGCGGCAGTGCCCCCTAGGCAGCTGCCTAGTTCTCCTGGTGGTAGCGCCGGCCCTGCCTGAAAATATGGAACAGCAAACAAGTAAACATGTAAAAGTCACCAAAATGACTTTCATGGAAATCTTCCAGGGGAAGTCCTGATCTTCCAGTTCCCTCTCTGCCATGTTCAGACACATTTCCCTCTATCCTGTTTATTATCATTATTCGATGTCTGATTGTCTGAGTCAGCACAGGTTCTGAGTTCCCCTCGTATAGCGGGGGTTGGGTGAGTCATTCTTACATAATGTATTATTGTGTGTTCTGTACATTGTATGTTCTGAAGGTTGTACATCTAGAAGAGGAAGAAACCACCACAACACAGGAACCAATTTGCCTATTAAAAGTGTCGTGATGATAACAGACTCCTCCCTCCATTTTTTTATTTTTTTTTAATTGATAACATGAGAATTGCAGCAGGAGGAGTGAGAACCCCCCAAAACTGGGTGAGATCTTTCATAAGTCCATGCAGGATCCATCGAGGTTCCTGACTCTATTCCCATCCACCTGGGAAATGTGGATGTTTGCAGTGGGAACCCCTCATAATGGGCACAGCGGGTGTACAGACCCGGGAACTCAGCACAGGGATGGTGGGAACCCCTCATAATGGGCACAGCGGGTGTACAGACCTGGGAACTCAGCACAGGGATGGTGGGAACCCCTCATAATGGGCACAGCGGGTGTACAGACCTGGGAACTCAGCACAGGGATGGTGGGAACCCCTCATAATGGGCACAGCGGGTGTACAGACCTGGGAACTCAGCACAGGGATGGTGGGAACCCCTCATAATGGGCACAGCGGGTGTACAGACCTGGGAACTCAGCACAGGGATGGTGGGAACCCATCATAATGGGCACAGCGAGTGTACAGACCCAGGAACTCAGCACAGGGATGGTGGGAACCCCTCATAATGGGCACAGCGGGTGTACAGACCCAGGAACTCAGCACAGGGATGGTGGGAACCCCTCATAATAGGCACAGCGGGTGTACAGACCCAGGAACTCAGCACAGGGATGGTGGGAACCCATCATAATGGGCACAGCGGGTTTACAGACCCGGGAACTCAGCACAGGGATGGTGGGAACCCCTCATAATGGGCACAGCGGGCGTACAGACCTGGGAACTCAGCACAGGGATGGTGGGAACCCCTCATAATGGGCACAGCGGGTGTACAGACCCGGGAACTCAGCACAGGGATGGAGGGAACCTCTCATAATGGGCACAGCGGGTGTACAGACCCAGGAACTCAGCACAGGGATGGTGGGAACCCCTCATAATGGGCACAGCGGGTGTACAGACCCGGGAACTCAGCACAGGGATGGTGGGAACCCCTCATAATGGGCACAGCAGGTGTACAGACCCGGGAACTCGGTACAGGGATGGTGGGAACCCCTCAGAATAAGCTCAACCCCAGTAGAGTTCCCTTTTACTCTACATATAATCCAGTTTTAGCTGGAGGGAGATGTTTCATGGTGCAGCGGGTTCAGGCCGTGGTTTTGGCTCTCCTGTGGTGGTTAGCGCCCTTCTGCAGATGTTACGGTTTCCAGTATGTAAATCGGGGTGATTTGCATAGGCAGCGGGTGAGCCGGGGTGACATCCTGAGACTCTGCACTTTCTTCTCTGGGCGGATGCAGGGCGCTCGTCTTCCTTTTCCTTCCCTGAACTTGGTTTGTTGGGGTTTCCAGACCGCAAAGAAGGTTCACAGCAGAGGGTGGCAATCTGGCTGTGCGGTTCAACCATCGCAACAGGCTGGTCACTGCCACAAATCGCAGTGTGCCCGACTGCAACATGGAGAGTCCCTCCTTCATGCCATCATTTAAACATTACATAGGGTACCACTGAGAGGCCACTTTAGCATGCCTTAAAGTGACACTAAAGATATCCTCAATCTGCAAAATTATATTATACACATCCACTGCTTATGGCCCTTTAATCTAATCTCTTACTATGTTGTCTGCCTCCTTGTAACATCCTCCATTAGATCCTGAACCTCTCCTTTTTCCCTCACTTCCTCTTGTAAGGATAAGCAGTACACGTTTGTTGGGGTCATGTACACTGCTCTATATACACTATGCATCCCTAGTCCATAATCCATAATCCATACTCTCTGGTCTGTAGTCCATAATTCTTAGTCCAGAATCCAGTCCCAAGCCCATAAACCGTAGTTTGTTGTCTATAATCTATAATCCGTAGTCCTTAATCCCTAGTCTGTAGTCCATAGTCTATACTCTATGGTTTGTATTCCATAGTCAATAATTCATAGTCCCTAGTCTAAAATCCATAGTCCACTGTCCATAATCCTATAGTCCCTAGCCCATAGTCGATTGTCTATAATCTATAGTTTGTAGTCCATAGACCCTAGTCCATAATCCATTTTCCAAAATCCATAGTCCCTAGTCCATAATCCACAGTTTATAATCCATAGTCTGTAGTCCATAATCCGTAGTTCAAAATCCATAGTCCCTAGCACATAGTCTATA
Source organism: Lithobates clamitans (assembly GCA_037952925.1). Classification (NCBI taxonomy): domain Eukaryota; kingdom Metazoa; phylum Chordata; class Amphibia; order Anura; family Ranidae; genus Lithobates; species Lithobates clamitans. Next base: position 114,046 of record JBBGZY010003557.1, read on the forward strand.
ATCCATAGTCTATAGTGCCTAGTTCATAACCCATAGTTCATAGTCTATAATCTATAGTTCATAGTCCATAGTCTATAATCCATAGTCTATAGTCTATAATCTATAGTCCCTAGTTCATAAACCATAGTTCATAGTCTATAATCTATAGTTCGTAGTCCATAGTCTATAATCCATAGTCCATATTCCATAGTCAACAATCCATAGACCCTAGTCCATAATCCATTGTCCAAAATCCATAGTCCCTAGTCCATAATCCACAGTTTATAATCCATAGTCTGCAGTCCACAATCCATAGTTCATAGTCCCTAGCACATAGTCTATAATCCATAGTCTATAATCTATAGTGCCTAGTCCACAACCCATAGTTCATAGTCTATAATCTATAGTTCATAGTCCATAGTCTATAACCCATAGTTCATATTTCATAGTCAATAATCTATAATCCCTAGTCCATAATCCCTAGTCCAGAATCCAGAATCCATAGTCCACAATCCCTAGTTCAAAATCTATAGTCTATAATCTATAATCCATAGTCTATAATCTATAGTCCAAAGTCCATAGTTCATAGTCTATAATTCATAGTCCATAGTCTAAAATACATAGTCCATATTCTATAGTCCATAATCTATAGTCCATAGTCTATAATTTATAGTCTATAGTCCATATTCTATAATCCATAGTCCATAGTCTATAATCTATAGTCCATAGTTTATAATTCATAGCCTGTTTCCATAGTCTAAAATCCATAGTCCATAGTCTATAGTCCATAGTCTATAATCCATAGTCTATAATCTATCTTCAATAGTCTATAGTCCATAGTCTATGATCATTAGTCCATAGTCTATAATCCATAGTCTATAATCTATCTTCAATAGTCTATAGTCCATAGTCTATAATCCATAGTCTATACTCTACAGTCTACAATCCATAGTCTATGATCCATAGTCCATAGTCTATAATCCCTAATCTATAGTCTATAATCCATATTCCATATTCCATAGTCCATAGTCTAAAACAGGGATATGCAATTAGTGGACCTCCAGCTGTTGCAGAACTACAAGTCCCATGAGGCATAGCAAGACTCTCACAGCCACAAGCATGACACCCAGAGGCAGAGGCAATATGGGACTTGTAGTTTTGCAACAGCTGGAGGTCCGCTAATTGCATATCCCTGGTCTATAGTCTATAATGCACAGCCCATAGACTATAATTCATAGCCTATAGTCCATAGTCTATAATCCATAGTCTGTGATCCATAGTTCATAGTCTATTGTCCATAGTCCATAGTCTATAGATTATAATCCATATTTGTTTTATCCATAGTCCATAGTCTATAGTCTATAGTCCATAGTCCATAAGCCAGGGATATGCGATTAGCGGACCTCTAGCTGTTGCAAAACTACAAGTCCCATCATGCCACTGCCTCTGGGTGTCATGCTTGTGGCTGTCAGTCTTGCTTTGCCTCATGGGACTTGTAGTTCTGCATCAGCTGGAGGTCCCCTAATTGCATATCCCTGCCATAAGCTATAGTCCATAGTCCATTAATCATAGTCAATAATCCATAGTCCATAGTCTAAAGTCCATAGTCCATAGTCTATAATCCATGGTCCATATTCCATAGTCTATAATCCATAGTTTATAGTCTATAATCCATAGTTCGTTGTCTATAATTCATAGCCTGTTTCCATAGTCTATAATCCATAGTCCATAGTCTATAATCCATAGTCCATAGTCTATAATCCATGGTCCATATTCCATAGTCTATAATCCAAAGTTTATAGTCTATAATCCATAGTCCGTTGTCTATAATTCATAGCCTGTTTCCATAGTCTATAATCCATAGTCCATAGTCTATAATCCATAGTCCATAGTCTATAATCCATAGTCCATAGTCTATAATCCATATTTCATAGTCTGTAGTCCATAGTCTATAATCCATAGTCCATAGTCTATAATCCATAGTCCATAGTCTATAGTCCATAGTCTATAATCCATAATCCATAGTCTATAATCCTTGAGGGCAGCAAGGCTTGCGTCATTATATAGTTTGACTTGTAATCCACTTGTGCACAGGAGCATTTCTTCTCTGCTATATAATCCATAGCCCATAGTCTATAATCCATATTCCATAGTCTATAATCCATAGTCCATAGTCTATAATCCATATTCCATAGTCTATAGTCCATAGTCCATAGTCTATAATCCATAGTCCATAATATATAATCCATAGTCCATAGTCTATAATCCATAGTCCATAATATATAATCCATAGTCCATAGTCTATAATCCATAGTCCATAATATATAATCCATAGTCCATAGTCTATAATCCATAGTCCATAGTCTATAATCCATAGTCCTTCGTCCATTTCCGGAACAGGGAGGAGAAAGTGGCTTTGTTTCCGACTTACAGTGGACCATGGAGAACATAGCCACCCTCTAACAGGATCACAGCAGTAAAGGAAAAAAAAAGAATTTGGAGATTTGGAGGTGGCTGCAAACAATAGAAGGGACCTTATGAGTTAGAAATACACGGGTGAATAGAATTACATTTTTTAGACCAGAGTTTAATTTTACTTTAAGGGCACTTTTTGTGAGTCTACTTTAGCATGCCTTAAGCGCACTTTTAGACGCCTTAAAATATTGGGGGGCCTGAAGCTGCCCTTTGAGTTTCTGCCATTTGGCTTTATGCGTCATCCTCACCCTTTTCTCTACCCCAGTGCTCTCGGAGAACACCCAGGTGGTCCAACTCCACTCGGACGTGAACCTGACCTGTCCCGGCTGCCACGGTCAGACTTGGTGGAGTCGCCACAACCAGACGAGGAAGCTGCAGGACGGCTCCCCCCTGTCCCTGAGGTCTATCGGCTATGAGGATGAGGATACCTACACCTGTCACCGGGACGGCACCCCCGCCTGTACCACGCAGCTGCTGGTGAAAGGTGAGCGACAATGGCTTTCCATTGTCCAGGGTAAACCAACACACCCACACAGGGGTCACAAATGGGGTTAGGGGTCTTTTTTTTTTTTTTGAGGCCAAACTCTTTCTTTTTTCAGATGACATTGAGAAGCCGCAGATTTCGTGTTACATCCGCCACCCCACCCACAACATCACCTGCGACTGGCAGACCACGAGGGAGCTCCGCCCACACGCCAAGGTCACGCTCATTGCGTGGATGTAAGTGGCGTGACATTGGAGGCGTTTTGTAAAATTTGTGCTCAAATTATCGATTGCACGCATGCTGAGTCTGTCGTTCTCTCTGTCCCCCCCCCTACAGGCTGAAAGGGAATCACAAAAACAACCGCTGCACTTACATCCCATTGGCCGGTAAATTCACCTGCTCTACGCTGTATGAGGAAGGAGACACTAGACGGCACATCTTGTCCCTCTGCGTCATCGGTCGGACAGACAGCCAGACCAGCAACACAGTGGACAGCACCTCAGAGATGCTAGGTACAACGGCAGGAAATCCGCGTGGGCGGGGCATGAGTAGTAGTGTCCCACCCCTACATTGCTCAGAGGAGGATACCACCCAAAGCTCTGTAGACCTCGCCCCCCCTTCCAGTACCCTGCCTTCTAACTGTTTGGGCTACAAGTAAGCACTGCCACACTGAACATGACCCCCCCCAAACCCTATTTGGAAACATTCTGCTTATGGGTTCCTCCACTGCTGGCTACCTGTGCCAATATTTGAAGATTCCCTCATGGGTGTGGCCACTTCTCCCACTCAGCATGTCAGGGTCACATCTGAATTTAATTTAAAAAAAGACAAGCCACCCCTTTATATGATGGTGGCTTTTTAAGCTCAGTGGCGGGGGTGGGTGGTCACGGACACATGTATATAAAAAAATTGCTTGTTTAGATGGCTGAAGGATTCACACAGGCACCACGAATGATCAAATAATCACTGCATTGTTTGTAATATAATCATCTCCTATGATCGTCAGCTCCATCTAGTGGCCATAATACAGTTGTTTGTTTTTTTGATTGAGGTTTTTCAGGAAAATACCACTTTATGGCCACTAGATGGAGCTAGAGATCATAGAAGATAATAATATTACATGTTTTATACATGTCAGGCATTGGCTATTTTTTGTATTAGTTCTTCTCAGGATGGAAAGAAATGTGACTCTATAATTGTCCATTATTAATGTATTTCCCGTGTTCTGTCATTTCCTCCCCCCCCCAGTGCAGCCCGATCCCCCAATCAACGTGACGGTCACCTCGTTGGAGCACCAGCCCCGCAAGCTCCAGGTCTCCTGGTCTCCCCCCAGCACATGGCTGAACTACTTCTATCAGCTGCAGTACCAAGTGCAGTACCATGTGGAGGGCACCCAGCATGTCTCCAATGTAAGTCTGTTACCATAAAATGCACAGATACAATAGAGGTACTGCTATACTGGCCAATCGGCTTGTGAAGTACTGTTTAGTGCTCCACCCCTGCGGAGCTAACAGGAGGGAACAACCCCCACTGCTCTATTCCTCCTGTATCTCCTCCCTGAACGCTCTCTCTCCTGTACACCCTCCCTGAGCACTCCCCCCCTGTACACCCTCCATGAGCTCCCCCCCATACACCCTCCCTGAGCACTTTCCCTCCTGTACACCCTCCCTGAGCACTCCCCCCCTGTACACCCTCCATGAGCTCCCCCCCATACACCCTCCCTGAGCACTTTCCCTCCTGTACACCCTCCCTGAGCACTCTCCCCCTGTACACCCTCCCCCCCGTACACCCGCCCTAAGCACTCTCCCTCCTGTAAACCCTCCCTGAGCACTCCCCCCCCGTACACCCGCCCTGAGCGCTCTCCCTCCTGTACACCCTCCATGAGCTCTCCCCCCCATACACCCTCCCTGAGCACTCTCCCTCCTGTACACCCTCCCTGAGCTCTCCCCCCCTTACATCCGCCCTGAGCACTCTCCCTCCTGTACACCCTCCATGAGCTCTCTCCCCCCCCGTACACCCGCCCTGAGCACTCTCCCTCCTGTACACCCTCCATGAGCTCTCCCCCCCCATACACCCTCCCTGAGCACTCTCCCTCCTGTACATCCTCCCTGAGCACTCTCCCCCCCGTACACCCTCCCCCCCGTACACTCGCCCTAAGCACTCTCCCTCCTGTAAACCCTCCCTGAGCACTCCCCCCGTACACCCGCCCTGAGCGCTCTCCCTCCTGTACACCCTCCCTGAGCACTCTCCCCCCCCCCCGTACACCCGCCCTGAGCGCTCTTCCTCCTGTAAACCCTCCCTGAGCACTCCCCCCCGTACACCCGCCCTGAGCACTCTACCTCCTGTACACCCTCCATGAGCTCCCCCCATACACCCTCCCTGAGCACTTTCCCTCCTGTACACCCACCCTGAGCACTCTCCCTCCTGTACACCCTCCACGAGCTCCCCCCCATACACCCTCCCTGAGCACTCTCCCCCCTGTACACCCTCCATGAGCTCTCCCCCCCATACACCCTGAGCACTCTCCCTCCTGTACACCCTCCCTGAGCTTTCTCCCCCCATACACCCTCCCTGATCTCTCCCCCCATACACCCTCCCTGAGCACTCTCCTGCCTGTACACCCACCCTGAGCGCTCGCCCTCCTGTACACCCTCCCTGAGCTGCCTGAGAAATTGAGACATAGTGATTTAATTAACGTAATACTTTTAGTACACAGGGGTGGATACCATCTCTCCTAGGAGCTTTAAAAAAGTTAATGATGTTTCAATGTGACCAAATCTCCTTCTAAATAATGTTACAATATTTTGTTCTACACCTGTGATTGTCGCCGCTGAATTAGAAACTAAGATTAATATATAGTGATTTAATGAAATTAATACTTTTAGTACACAGGGTGGATAATATCTCTCCTAGGTGCTTTATCAAGGTTATTGATGTTTAAATGTGACCAAATCTCTGAATTAGCGTCTAAGATATGAGGATATAATGAATTAATGAACTTAATACTTTTAGTACACAGGGTGGAATTATATCTCACATAGGTGCTTTGTCAATGTTGATGTTTAAATATGACTAGGATCTCCTGTTAAATAGTGTTACAATATCTGTCCTACACCCATGATTGACCCTGCTGAATTATTAGAGTCTAAGAAATGAGGATATAATGGATTAATGAAATTAATACTTTTAGTACACAGGGGTGGATACCATCTCACCTAAGTGCTTTATCAAAGGTAATGATGTTTAAGTGTGACCAAATCTCAGTTTAAATAATGCTACAGTTTTTATTTTACACCTGTGATTGTCCCAGCTGAATTAGAGTCTAAGAAATTAAGATATAGTGAAGTGATTTAATGAACTTAATACTTTTAGTACACAGGGGTGGAATTATATCTCACATAGGTGCTTTGTCAATGTTGATGTTTAAATGTGACGAAGATCTCCTGTTAAATAGCATTACAAAATCTGTCCTACACCCGTGATTGACCAAGCTGAATTATTAGAGTCTAAGAAATTAGGATATAATGGATTAATTAACTTAATACTTTTAGTACACAGGGGTGGATACCATCTCACCTAAGTGCTTTATCAAAGGTAGTGATGTTTAAATGTGACCTAATCTCCATTTAAATAATGTTACAGTTTTTATTTTACACCCGTGATTGTCCCAGCTGAATTAGAGTCTAAGAAATTAAAATATAGTGAAGTGATTTAATGAACTTAATACTTTTAGTACACAGGGGTGGATAATATCTCACCTAGGTGCTGTATAAAAGTTAATGATGTTTAAACGTGACCAAATTTAAAAAAAAATAATGTTACAATATCTGTTCTACACTTGTGATTGTCACAGTCAAATTAAAGTATACAGCTGGTCATACGTGGGTCAGTTTTTTTTCCCTGCTGAGTTGGCCAAATTTCAATCCATATATGGCCAGCTTTAATACAAAGTCCTTTGCAAGTTGCTTCCGAAGAAGACATATTTTCATTCATGTCCAAGCTGCACCAACATAAAATTTTTATCTAATAATACAACTGGAAAAAAAAATTATCACTTCGCCCTCAACCTCCCCTACATTTTCCAGCTGCTGCAGGCTGGCAGTTGGTACCGGAGAAATGAAGTACAGATATAAAAAAAAAATAAAAAATCGATATTAGGTTCAACTTTTTTTGCACCTTGACAAAAACATCTTTTGCAAAACTGAAACCTTGTGGGGGTGGAAACTGGAAAGAAAAATGTACTCCGCACACACCTTTCCTTATCTCTGCCATCTGCAACCAGTGCAACAAAAGTACAAATATCCATGTGCAGCTAAAATCAGTCCCCTCCCCCAGCTAAGAGCTCGCTAACACAGAATGTGTGAAAAATGAGTTCACAATCTCCTTTACATCATGCAATCCTCAGTGCAAATCTTCAAATGTACATGCTGCCAATCAAAATATGTAAAGTTTGCGGTCCCCTTTAAATCATGCGGTCCTCAGTGCTCAAAAGTCCATAAACAAAATGTGTGAAACAGAATGATATATGATCTAAAGTCAAGCAATGGCTGAATGTGCAGCAGTCTACTTAAACAAGTTCATGATTAGGGCAGGTGTGCACTGCTGCAGTTCTAAGTAATGACCAGCAGACGGCAACATCTTGAGACTGAATATTATACCCTGCATTGTGGAGTTCAGTGGCTGTGCACTAGAGCTGCACGATTCTGGCTAAAATGAGAATCACATTTTTTTTTTTGCTTAGAAGATAGATCACGATTCTCTCACGATTCTCGCGGTGTAACATCATCTTTCACATTAAAACAAAAAAAATTGGGCTAACTTTACTGTTTCGTTTTGGGTTTTTTTTCTTTTTATTCATTGAAGTGTATTTTTTCCCAAAAAATTGCGTTTGAAAGACCGCCAGGCAAATACAGTGTGACATAAAATATTGCAGCAATTGACATTTTATTCCCTAGGGTCTCTGCTAAAATATATATAATGTTTGGGGTTTCCAAGTAATTTTATAGCAAAAAAATATTGATTTTAACTTAAGAAACAAGTGTCAGAAAAAGATTTAGACTTTAAGTGGTTAAAGTTTCTGCATTTACACCTTGTTTAAAAACTTGGCAGACTGCCTGGATTTTTTTCTTTACACACAGAAGTTTCCCTTTGATCTAAGAAGGAAGAGTTATACAATGTTTCTTTTTAAAACTTGGCAGACTGCCTGGATGTTTTCTTTGGACAGCTGAGTGGGCAAATAAGAAGTCTCTCCACTTGTTATATGAAAGAATCAGCAAACTCTGCAAAAGAGATGTCAGGGGGGTTGAATCGAGATCACGATTTTTTTAACGATTAATTGTGCAGCTCTACTGTGCACTGTCACCAGGGCCAACAAGGAAGACAGGTGCGGTGTAAGTCCTTGGAAGATGGTTCGAGGAAACAGAAGAGAGTAGCAGTCAGCAGGCTGGTGTCCAGATGCTGCATACCTAATAGTCTCTGCTTCTGGTCTGGATAAAATAGAGCAGCTCCTTTATGGAAGCTCATGTGGTTCAATGAGAATAGAACAGTTCACACCTGTCCTAATTATGAAAGCAATGCCAATAGCTGAATGTCCAGCAGTCAATTTAAGGTTGAAAATATATTTATTGGTAGTTTAACAGAAAATACAAGGAACAACGTATAAAGTTACAGTCTGGTGACAATCGCAAGTAAAAATATGTGATGAGTCAGCCCAATGGCTATCACCCACAGCTTCACTCTTATTGTCATAAGGTATATTATTAACATCAACGACTGACACTCGGTGCAAGGAGTAATTCTGGCTAGGAGAGCCTCGTCGTTCATATTAAGATTGTATGCACAAATTTTTAGAGATTAATATTAAAAAAGGAAGAAAGGGGGGGGGCGACCCAGTATTGGGAGGAAAAAAGGAGGAGGAAGGAGGAAAAAAAAAAGAGAGAGAGGAAGGAAGAAGAAACAGAGGAAAAGCAAGAGAGAGAAAGTTGTAGAAGAGCATAAGGGCTGCTAGGGAGACATTCAAAGAAAGGAGTTACTAAGGGACAGTGGGGGGGGGGACCCTTGGGTACATGCCCTGCCCACCCCACTCTCAGGTTACATGTTAGGGTGATCGTGTTGGGGTCGACAGCATGTTGGCGAGAGTATCGGAGGCGGAGAAGCGGAGCCAGATGGACCATAGTACCTTGTACTTATCAAAGGTGTCGTTGTCAAGGGCCAGCATCTCCTCCATTCTCATGGTATCGTTCATAATCGAGACCCATCGAGACAAGGGAGGAGTGGTGGTTGTCTTCCAAAATGATGGGATGAGCTGTCTAGCTGAGGGCATAAAAAAACGGAGGAGGTTCCGTTTCTGCGATGGTATTGATCCAGGGAGTATTGAAAGAAGGGCAATCTTAGGGGAAGGTATCAGCGTTTCATCATAAATTTTATTATAACATTCAAATACCTGAATCAAAAAGGGGACGGATCCTCTCGCATTCCCACCAGACATGTAGATAGGTCCCTGTAGAGGAAGTACATCGCCAACAGGATGCTGGAGTAGATGGGAACATTTTGTGTAATGTGGAAGGGGTCCCTGTACCATCTTGAAAGAATCTTGTAGTTCTTTTCCTGCGAATAGCAGGATATTGTGGATTTGTGAGTAAAATGAAACGCGGTCTGCCAATCTGGTTGGGAGATGTCCTCTCCCAAGTCTGCAGACCACATCCTGGTGTAAGGTGGCAAGTCATAATGTGTAAGAGCTTCTAGGAGACAGTTTATGGTCGAAAGAAGGGTTCTGGGTGTTTCAGAGAGGGAGCACAGCCGTTCAAATTCTGTATAGGAGCGGTGGAATGGGAGGAAAAATGTAAATGTTTTGAGAACCTGGATTGTGGAGGGTGGTGATGTTGTCGCTCCCACACCCTGGGGGAAAGCGGGGTTGTCAAACAAAGAAGCTAGTGGGGAGGGGTCAGAGGACAGAGTGGAGCACAAACCATTATTATACCAGGGTCTGAGAGAGGCGAGTGTTAGCGGTGAGGGGGGGGGCATACGGGCAAGATCGGTTTTATACCCCCATAGAAGTGCCCGGAGGTCTACGGGTGCTAAGTCCTGTTCTATGGCGACAGAAGCCTTCAGGAAGGGACGGGGAAACCATTCCAGGATGCGTGCCGCATGGGTGGCTTTGTAATAGGTCTCGTAGTTAGGCCAGCAGTCTATTTAAACGCTTTCTTGATTAGGGCAGGTGTGCACTTGACAGATCTGAGCTGCAGTTCTAAGTAATGACCAGCAGATGGCAAAAACCTGAGACTGACTATTACATCCTGCGTTGTAGAGTTCAGTGGGTGTGCACTCTCCCCAGGGTTGACAGCCAACTACCAAGGAAGGTAGATGCAGTGTAGCCCTCAGAAGATGGTTCACGGAAACAGAAGAGAGTTGCAGTCAGCAGGCTGGTGGCCAGATGCTGTAAACCTAATAGTTTCTGCTTCTGGTCTGGATAAAATCAACAGCTCCTTCATGGAAGGTCATGTGTTTCAATGAGAATAAAAGAGTTCACACCTGTCCTAATCATGAAAGCAATGCCAATAGCTGAAAGTCTAGCAGTCTATTTAAACACTTTCTTGATTAGGGCAGGTGTGCACTGCACGGATCTGAGCTGCAGTTCTAAGTAATGACCAGCATATTGCGAAAACTTGAGCCTGATTATTACAGCCTATGTTGTGGAGTTCAGTAGACATGCACTGTCATCAAGGCCGACAGCTAACTACCAAGCAAGACAGATGCGGTACAAGTCTTTAGAAGATGGTTTGAGGAAACAGAAGACATAGGAGTCAGCAGGCTGGTGGCCAGATGCTGCAAACCTAATAGTCTCTGCTTCTGGTCTGGATAAAATACAGCCACTTCTTTATGGAAGGTTATGTGTTTCAATGAGAATAGAACAGTTCACATCTGTCCTAATCAAGAAAGCAATGTCAATAGCTGAATATCCCGCAATCTACTTACATTTTTTCTTGATTAGGGCAGGTGTGCACCAGCAAAAGGAAAAAACTTGACACTGATTATTACATCCTGCATTATGGAGTTCAGTAGATATGCACTGTCACCAGGGTTGACAGCCAACAACCAAGGAAGGTAGATGCAGTGTAAGCCCCCAGAAGATGGTTCACGGAAAAAGAAGAGAGTTGCAGTCAGCAGGCTGGTGGCCAGATGCTGTAAACCTAATAGTTTCTGCTTCTGGTCTGGATAAAATACAACAGCTTCTTCATGGAAGGTCATATGTTTCAATGAGAATAAAAGAGTTCACATCCATCCTAATCATGAAAGCAATGGCAATAGCTGAATTTCCAGCAATCTATTCGAGACTGATTATTACATCCTGCATTGTGGAGTTCAGTAGACATGCACTGTCACCAAGGCCGACAGCTAACTACCAAGCAAGACAGATGCGGTGTAAGTCCTCAGAAGATGGTGCAAACCTAATAGTTTCTGCTACTGGTCTGGATAAAATACAGCGGCTCCTTCAGGTCATGTGGTTCAATGAGAATAGAACAGTTCACACCTGTCCTAATCATGAAAGCAATGGCAATAGCTGAATGTCCAGCAATCTACTTAAACGTTTTCTTGATTAGGGCAGGTGTGCACTGCACTGATCTGAGCTGCAGTTCTAAGTAATGACCAGCAGATGGCAAAAACTTGAGACTGATTATTACATCCTGCGTTCAGGTCATATGGTTCAATGAGAAAAGGACAGTTCACACCTGTCCTAATCAAGAAAGCATATAAGTAGACTGCTGAACTACTATTCATGAAGAATTATAAAGTTAATGGAGCAAGAACTAGGTGACCATTCTGTAATCTTACAAATGTGAAATTCTGCTTTCCTCAGGGGACGACCTTTGACGAGCACTTCATGATCAGCGATGCGCTGCAGAGGAGACGGCATGTGGTGCGCGTGAGGGCGAAAGAGGAGTTTATGGTGACCTGGAGCGCGTGGAGTGAAGAGACGGTTGGCACCCCCTGGTCAGGTACAGCGCTGTATAAAATGGGCATCTAATATCATCCCATCATCAACTCATCAAACCTGAAACCCCAACAAACATTCCGTGTA
>JBBGZY010003558.1:0-73975 GCA_037952925.1 Lithobates clamitans
ATCAGAGACTGCAGACATAGTACAGGAGATGGTCAGAGACTGCAGACATAATACAGGAGATGATCAGAGACTGCAGACATAATACAGGAGATGATCAGAGACTGCAGACATAATACAGGAGATGATCAGAGACTGCAGACATAGTACAGGAGATGATCAGAGACTGCAGACATAATACAGGAGATGATCAGAGACTGCAGACATAGTACAGGAGATGATCAGAGACTGCAGACATAGTACAGGAGATGATCAGAGACTGCAGACATAGTACAGGAGATGATCAGAGACTGCAGACATAATACAGGAGATGATCAGAGACTGCAGATATAATACAGGAGATGATCAGAGACTGCAGACATGATACAGGAGATGATCAGAGACTGCGGACATAGTACAGGAGATGATCAGAGACTGCAGACATAGTACAGGAGATGATCAGAGACTGCAGACATAGTACAGGAGATGGTCAGAGACTGCAGACATAATACAGGAGATGATCAGAGACTGCAGACATGATACAGGAGATGATCAGAGACTGCAGACATAGTACAGGAGATGATCAGAGACTGCAGACATAATACATGAGATGTTCAGAGACTGCAGACATAATACAGGAGATGATCAGAGACTGCAGACATAATACAGGAGATGATCAGAGACTGCAGACATAGTACAGGAGATGATCAGAGACTGCAGACATAGTACAGGAGATGGTCAGAGACTGCAGACATAATACAGGAGATGATCAGAGACTGCAGACATGATACAGGAGATGATCAGAGACTGCAGACATAATACAGGAGATGGTCAGAGACTGCAGACATAGTACAGGAGATGATCAGAGACTGCAGACATAATACAGGAGATGATCAGAGACTGCAGACATAGTACAGGAGATGATCAGAGACTGCAGACATAGTACAGGAGATGATCAGAGACTGCAGACATAGTACAGGAGATGATCAGAGACTGCAGACATAATACAGGAGATGATCAGAGACTGCAGACATAATACAGGAGATGATCAGAGACTGCAGACATAATACAGGAGATGGTCAGAGACTGCAGACATAGTACAGGAGATGATCAGAGACTGCAGACATAGTACAGGAGATGATCAGAGACTGCAGACATGATACAGGAGATGATCAGAGACTGCAGACATAATACAGGAGATGATCAGAGACTGCAGACATAATACAGGAGATGGTCAGAGACTGCAGACATAGTACAGGAGATGATCAGAGACTGCAGACATAGTACAGGAGATGATCAGAGACTGCAGACATAATACAGGAGATGATCAGAGACTGCAGACATAATACAGGAGATGATTAGAGACTGCAGACATAGTACAGGAGATGGTCAGAGACTGCAGACATAGTACAGGAGATGATCAGAGACTGCAGACATAGTACAGGAGACGGTCAGAGACTGCAGACATAATACAGGAGATGATCAGAGACTGCAGACATGATACAGGAGATGATCAGAGACTGCAGACATAATACAGGAGATGATCAGAGACTGCAGACATAATACAAGAGATGATCAGAGACTGCAGACATAGTACAGGAGATGATCAGAGACTGCAGACATAATACAGGAGATGATCAGAGACTGCAGACATAATACAGGAGATGATCAGAGACTGCAGACATAATACAAGAGATGATCAGAGACTGCAGACATAGTACAGGAGATGGTCAGAGACTGCAGACATAATACAGGAGATGATCAGAGACTGCAGACATGATACAGGAGATGATCAGAGACTGCAGACATAGTACAGGAGATGGTCAGAGACTGCAGACATAGTACAAGAGATTATCAGAGACCGCAGACATAATACAGGAGATGATCAGAGACTGCAGACATAATACAGGAGATGAGATGATCAGAGACTGCAGACATAGTACAGGAGATGATCAGAGACTGCAGACATAGTACAGGAGATGATCAGAGACTGCAGACATAATACAGGAGATGATCAGAGACTGTAGACATAATACAGGAGATGAGATGATCAGAGACTGCAGACATAGTACAGGAGATGGTCAGAGACTGCAGACATAATACAGGAGATGATCAGCGACTGCAGACATAATACAGGAGATGATCAGAGACTGCAGACATAATACAGGAGATGATCAGAGACTGCAGACATAATACAGGAGATGAGATGATCAGAGACTGCAGACATAGTACAGGAGATGATCAGAGACTGCAGACATAATACAGGAGATGATCAGAGACTGCAGACATAGTACAGGAGATGGTCAGAGACTGCAGACATAATACAGGAGATGATCAGATACTGCAGACATAATACAGGAGATGGTCAGAGACTGCAGACATAGTACAGGAGATGAGATGATCAGAGACTGCAGACATAGTACAGGAGATGATCAGAGACTGCAGACATAGTACAGGAGATGATCAGAGACTGCAGACATAGTACAGGAGATGATTAGAGACTGCAGACATAATACAGGAGATGGTCAGAGACTGCAGACATAGTACAGGAGATGATCAGAGACTGCAGACATAGTACTGGAGATGGTCAGAGACTGCAGACATAATACAGGAGATGGTCAGAGACTGCAGACATAATACAGGAGATGATCAGAGACTGCAGACATAATACAGGAGATGATCAGAGACTGCAGACATAGTACAGGAGATGATTAGAGACTGCAGACATAATACAGGAGATGATCAGAGACTGCAGACATAATACAGGAGATGAGATGATCAGAGACTGCAGACATAGTACAGGAGATGGTCAGAGACTGCAGACATAGTACAGGAGATGATCAGAGACTGCAGACATAATACAGGAGATGATCAGAGACTGCAGACATAATACAGGAGATGGTCAGAGACTGCAGACATAATACAGGAGATGATCAGAGACTGCGGACATAGTACAGGAGATGATCAGAGACTGCGGACATAGTACAGGAGATGATCAGAGACTGCAGACATAATACAGGAGATGATCAGAGACTGCAGACATAATACAGGAGATGATCAGAGACTGCAGACATAATACAGGAGATGGTCAGAGACTGCAGACATAATACAGGAGATGGTCAGAGACTGCAGACATAGTACAGGAGATGATCAGAGACTGCAGACATAATACAGGAGATGATCAGAGACTGCAGACATAGTACAGGAGATGATCAGAGACTGCAGACATAATACAGGAGATGATCAGAGACTGCAGACATAGTACAGGAGATGGTCAGAGACTGCAGACATAATACAGGAGATGATCAGAGACTGCAGACATAATACAGGAGATGATCAGAGACTGCAGACATAGTACAGGAGATGGTCAGAGACTGCAGACATAATACAGGAGATGATCAGAGACTGCAGACATAATACAGGAGATGGTCAGAGACTGCAGACATAATACAGGAGATGGTCAGAGACTGCAGACATAGTACAGGAGATGATCAGAGACTGCAGACATAATACAGGAGATGATCAGAGACTGCAGACATAGTACAGGAGATGATCAGAGACTGCAGACATAATACAGGAGATGATCAGAGACTGCAGACATAATACAGGAGATGATCAGAGACTGCAGACATAGTACAGGAGATGATCAGAGACTGCAGACATAGTACAGGAGATGATCAGAGACTGCAGACATAATACAGGAGATGATCGGTGATGAGGAGATGATCGGTGATGGGGAGATGATTGGTGATGAGGAGATGATCGGTGATGAGGAGATGATTGGTGATGAGGAGATGATCGGTGATGAGGAGATGATCGGTGATGAGGAGATGATCGGTGATGAGGAGATGATCGGTGATGATCGGTGATGAGGAGATGATCGGTGATGAGATGATCGGTGATGGGGAGATGATTGGTGATGAGGAGATGATCGGTGATGAGGAGATGATTGGTGATGAGGAGATGATCGGTGATGAGGAGATGATCGGTGATGAGGAGATGATCGGTGATGGGGAGATGATTGGTGATGAGGAGATGATCGGTGATGAGGAGATGATCGGTGATGAGGAGATGATCGGTGATGAGGAGATGATCGGTGATGAGATGATCGGTGATGATCGGTGATGAGATGATCGGTGATGAGGAGATGATTGGTGATGAGGAGATGATCGGTGATGAGGAGATGATTGGTGATGAGGAGATGATCGGTGATGAGGAGATGATCGGTGATGAGATGATCGGTGATGAGGAGATGATCGGTGATGAGGAGATGATCGGTGATGAGATGATCGGTGATGAGGAGATGATCGGTGATGAGGAGATGATCGGTGATGAGGAGATGATCGGTGATGATCGGTGATGAGGAGATGATCGGTGATGAGATGATCGGTGATGGGGAGATGATCGGTGATGAGATGATTGGTGATGAGGAGATGATCGGTGATGAGGAGATGATTGGTGATGAGGAGATGATCGGTGATGAGGAGATGATCGGTGATGAGGAGATGATCGGTGATGAGGAGATGATTGGTGATGAGGAGATGATCGGTGATGAGGAGATGATCGGTGATGAGGAGATGATCGGTGATGAGGAGATGATCGGTGATGAGGAGATGATCGGTGATGAGGAGATGATCGGTGATGAGGAGATGATCGGTGATGAGGAGATGATCGGTGATGAGGAGATGATCGGTGATGGGGAGATGATCGGTGATGAGGAGATGATCGGTGATGAGGAGATGATCGGTGATGAGGAGATGATCGGTGATGAGGAGATGATCGGTGATGAGGAGATGATCGGTGATGAGGAGATGATCGGTGATGAGGAGATGATCGGTGATGAGGAGATGATCGGTGATGAGGAGATGATCGGTGATGAGGAGATGATCGGTGATGAGGTCGGACTCGAAGGACATACTAAAAGGAATGACAGAATGGAATGCCCATAGAGAATAATGGAAAAAAAAATCTATTTCTGACAGACTCTTTAGACATATCATCAATTTCTTTTTTTAAAACCTCCTTTTATATATCAGTGGCCATGTGTAATATGAGATTAGGGGGATTATTGTTGTTTTTTATGGCATAACAAAGGGGAATGACAGAAGGGAATGTCCATAGAGTATAATGGGAAGTAAAATCTAAACTCATTTGCAGGAAAATCTGAGAGACGTAGCAATTTATCCTTCACCACAGTTGTTCCTCAAGTAGAATAGCAGATTGTAAGATTGAGATAATTTGGGATTACAGCTGTTTTCTACAGAATGACAAACATATGACAGAGTGGAATGTCCATAGAGTATAATGGGAAGGTGAGATGTGACCTGGAGTCAGAACCATTGGACATATCAGATCAATCTTTAGCAGACATTCTCTCTATGTCCAGTGAAGATGTTCAAAATTTAGATGAAGCGAGATTAGCATTGTTTTCTATGGAATGACAAAGGTGAATGACAGAAGGGAATGCCCATAGAGTATAATGGGAAGCAAAATAAAACTTGTTTTCAGGCAAATCTGAGAGACATAGCAACTTCACCTTTCCCATAGTTGTTCCTCAAGTAGAATAGCAGATTGTAAAGTTGAGATTATTTGGGATTACAGCTGTTGGAATGACAGATAAATAAAAGAAAGGAATGCCCATAGACTTTAGCAGGAAGATGGAATGTCCATAGAGAATAATGGAACAAAATACAATGCCCATAGAGAATAATGGAACAGAAGGGAATGCCCATAGAGAATAATGTGAAGCTAAATGTGACCTGGACTCAGAACCATTAGACATATCAGATCAATCTCTAGAAGACATTCTCTCCATGATGAATGTTCAATATTGTGATGAAGTGGGATTAGCATTGTTCTCTATGGAATGACAAGGGTGAATGACAGAAAGGAATGTCCATAGAGATTAGTGGAACATAATGGAATGCTCCTAGGGAATAAATGGGGAAAAAAATAAATTATTGACAGAGTCTTTAGACATATCAAATTAATTTTTTCTGTTAAAAAAAAAAAAATTACTTTTTTGCAAACCTACTTTTAAATATCAGTGGCCATGTGTAATATGAGATTAGGTGGGATTATTGCTGTTTCTATGGCATAACAAAGGGGAATGACAGAAGGGAATGCCCATAGAGTATAATGGGAAGCAAAATATGAACTCATTTGTACGCAGATCTTGGAGATATCGGGATTTCACCTTTCCTATAGTTGTCACTCAAGTAGAGTAGCAGATTGTCAGATTGAGATCATTTGGGATTACAGCTGTTTTCTATGGAATGACAGATAAATGATAGAAAGGAATGCCCATAGCGTAGAATGGGAACCAAGATGTGACCCGGAGTCAGAACCTTTCAACATACCAAATAAATCCTTAGCAGATAAACTATCCAAGTTCAGTGGCAAGATTTAAAATCGAGAGTAATTGGATTATAATTGTTTTCTAAGGAATGAAAGAAAGAAATGCCCATAGAGCAGCCCTCAAAGATTCCACTCACCCGCTCACATTTTGCAAGTGGATTTTGAGTGCTGGCAGATGTGGGCTGCCCGGTGGTGGGGGGGGGGGGCACCACCGGCAGGCGGGTTGTATTGGAGCCGTTCTCCCAGAGATCAGAGGAGAAGAGAGATTAGAGCCGTCCTCCACATGATCAGAGCGCCGGTAACATAACAGCTTTCATTTCATTAGCTGTGTGTTCCCCGCCACGTGTCGTCACATACAGCCCCTCCCCCTTGTCCGGGCACTTTGATAGACAAATCACCCGTCCAATCCTGGGAGGAGTGATCTGACTTTCAAAGTTCCCTGGACAAGGGGTGGAGGGGCTGTATGTGACGACACGTGGCGGGGAACACACAGCTAATGAAATGAAAGCTGTTATGTTACCGGCGCTCTGATCATGCGGGGGACGGCTCTCCTCTCTCTTCCCCTGCACAGGTAGGCTGGGGACACGGGCTGCATAGGCGGACACAAGCTGCATTGGTGGACACGGGCTGCATTGGAGGACACGGGCTGCATTGGTGGACACGGGCTGCATTGGTGGACACGGGCTGCATTGGTGGACAGGGGCTGCAATGGGGGACACGGGCTGCATTGGAGGACACGGGCTGCATTGGTGGACACGGGCTGCATTGGTGGACAGGGGCTGCATTGGAGGACACGGGCTGCATTGGTGGACACGGGCTGCATTGGTGGACAGGGGCTGCAATGGGGGACACGGGCTGCATTGGAGGACACGGGCTGCATTGGTGGACACGGGCTGCATTGGTGGACACGGGCTGCATTGGTGGACACGGGCTGCATTGGTGGACAGGGGCTGCAATGGGGGACACGGGCTGCATTGGAGGACACGGGCTGCATTGGTGGACACGGGCTGCATTGGTGGACAGGGGCTGCATTGGAGGACACGGGTTGCATTGGTGGACAGGGGCTGCATTGGAGGACAGGGGCTGCATTGGAGGACACGGGCTGCATTGGTGGACAGGGGCTGCATTGGAGGACAGGGGCTGCATTGGTGGACACGGGCTGCATTGGTGGACACGGGCTGCATTGGTGGACAGGGGCTGCATTGGAGGACACGGGCTGCATTGGTGGACACGGGCTGCATTGGTGGACAGGGGCTGCAATGGGGGACACGGGCTGCATTGGAGGACACGGGCTGCATTGGTGGACACGGGCTGCATTGGGGGACACGGGCTGCATTGGGGGACACGGGCTGCATTGGTGGACACGGGCTGCATTGGTGGACACGGGCTGCATTGGTGGACACGGGCTGCATTGGTGGACAGGGGCTGCAATGGGGGACACGGGCTGCATTGGAGGACACGGGCTGCATTGGTGGACACGGGCTGCATTGGTGGACAGGGGCTGCATTGGAGGACACGGGTTGCATTGGTGGACAGGGGCTGCATTGGAGGACAGGGGCTGCATTGGAGGACACGGGCTGCATTGGTGGACAGGGGCTGCATTGGAGGACAGGGGCTGCATTGGTGGACACGGGCTGCATTGGTGGACACGGGCTGCATTGGTGGACACGGGCTGCATTGGTGGACAGGGGCTGCAATGGGGGACACGGGCTGCATTGGAGGACACGGGCTGCATTGGTGGACACGGGCTGCATTGGTGGACACGGGCTGCATTGGTGGACAGGGGCTGCAATGGGGACACGGGCTGCATTGGAGGACACGGGCTGCATTGGTGGACACGGGCTGCATTGGTGGACAGGGGCTGCATTGGAGGACACGGGTTGCATTGGTGGACAGGGGCTGCATTGGAGGACAGGGGCTGCATTGGAGGACACGGGCTGCATTGGTGGACAGGGGCTGCATTGGAGGACAGGGGCTGCATTGGTGGACAGGGGCTGCATTGGCGGACACAAGCTTCATTGGCGGACATGGATAAAGTTTTGTTAATATTAATTTTTATAACTTAATTCTGCATAAAACATTTAATTGTCATTTCATGAGATAATTTATGAGGTTAGAATTAGGGGCGGGGCAGGGTTGGGCGGGGCAACTGGTGGCGAGTAACCCTTGAGGCCTGGCTAGTAGCTGAGGACTTGAAATTTTGAGCCCTGCCACAGAGTAGAATGCAGATCAACACTTTTGCAGGCAAACCTGAAAGATATAGCTAGTTAAAAGGGACATGTATTCCTTCTGAGACAACGACCTCATTTAAGATTGTTTTATGTATAAAAATTGAAGATACAATCCCGATCTGTGCAATATTCTCTTTACTTCAAATATTCATATACCGTATATACTTGAGTATAAGTTGTTCCGAGTATAAGTTGAGGCCCTATAATTTACCACAAAAAAATGGGAAAAACTTATTGACCCGAGTATAAGACGAGGGTGAGAAATGCACAGCTACTGTAAGTGGAAAAGAGGGTCAACAATGCCCATTTGCAGCATCACTGTGCCCATTTGCAGCCATAGGTCCCCTGAACTTCAACCTCGGTAGTTAAGTGTTCCTAGATGCCCCCTAGCTGCAGCCAAAATTTGGGGTCTCTGAACCCTAAGAGCCCTTGCACACTGGGGCGGGGGGCGGCGTCGGCGGTAAAACGCCGCTATTATTAGCAGCGTTTTACCATCGGTATGCGGCCGCTAGCGGGCGGTTTTACCCCCCGCTAGTGGCCGAGAAAGGGTTAAATACCACCGCAAAGCGCCTCTGCAGAGGCGCTTTGCCGGCGGTAATGCCGCGCCGTCTCATTGATTTCAATGGGCAGGAGCGGTGAAGGAGCGGTATACACACCGCTCCTTCACCGCTCCGAAGATGCTGCTGGCAGGACTTTTTTTACCGTCCTGCCAGCGCATCGCTCCAGTGTGCAAGCCCTCGGGGGCTTTCACACTGGAATGAAAGCAGCGGCACTTTCGGGGCGGTTTGCAGGCGCTATTATTAGCGCAATAGCGTCTGCAAACCGCCCCAGTGTGCAAGGGCTCAAAGGGTCCTGAAATGACATTGCTGCAGATGGACACAGTTGACCGACTTTGGGGCCCCGTATCTCGAGGCCACTTAGTGCTAGGAACCCCAAATTTGGTGTGCAAACTCAGTGGAACTAGCACCATAAAATATCCAAAGCTGGCGTTCTTGGCACCAAGTGTCCCCAAATTACAGGGCCCCAAAAATCGGTTCAGAAAATGTCAAGCACTTTTCTGCAGCAGAGAATGACATTTTCCGAACCGGCTTTGGGGCCCCGTATCTCAGGGCCACTTAGTGCTAGGAACCCCAGCTTTGGATATGTTGTGGTACCAGGTCCACTGGGTTTGCACACCAAATTTGGGGTTCCTAGCACCAAGTGGCCCTGAGATACGGGGGCCCCAAATTCGGTTCGGAAAATGATTTTTTTTTGCTGCAGAAAAGTGCTTGACTCGAGTATAAGCCGAGGGGGGGGGCACAAAAAAATGTGCTGAAAAACTCGGCTTATACTCCAGTATATACGGTACATTACAGGTAACCTGAGATAAGCGACTGCACATTTTCCAACATAACAATGTTCTTCATCAGGCACACATGCTGCTTGAGGAAGAACAAAGATCGGGATTGCGTCTTCAATTTTTATACATAAAAAAAAAAAAAAAGTCTTAAATAAAGGCAAAGCCCTTAAATGAGGCCGTTGTCTCAGATGGAATACACGTCCCTTTTAAATAGCTACATTATATCTTTCAGGTTTGCCTGCAAAAGAGTTGATATTTATATATTATACTTTATGGGCATTTCCTTCTCTCATTCCTTAGAAAACAATTATAACCCAATTTGTCTTGATTTTAAATATGGCCACTGAATTCGGAGAGAATGTCTGCTAAAGATTTATTAGATATGTTGAATGGTTGTGACTCCGGGTCACATCTCACCTTCCCATTGTAGTCTATGGGCATTCCTTTCTATCATTTATCTGTCATTCCATAGAAAACAACTTTAAAGCCGAGCTCCACCCACTTTTACAACTCTTCAGCCGAGCTCCACCCACTTTTACAACTCTTCAGCCGAGCTCCACCCACTTTTACAACTCTTCAGCCGAGCTCCACCCACTTTTACAACTCTTCAGCCGAGCTCCACCCACATTTACAACTCTTTATCCGAGCTCCACCCACTTTTACAACTCTTCAGCATCCCTCACTAAACTGCGCCCTGTAAACGAATTGGATATTTTTTTATTTTTTTTTCTCAGCACCTACTGTATATCTGCTGTATTTATTTTTCACTTCCTCCTCCCTGGCCGCGGCCCATCGCATCATTTCCTGTTTGCAATGCCTTCTGGGAAGGGGGCGGCAACTTCCTCTGACACTGCCGTTGCTATGGAAACCTGACCTGAAACCTATTACACTGCTTGTGCTGCACTGAGCATGTGCGAGATCTGCAAGGATGAGATCCAGGAAGAAATACAGTCTGGCTTCAGATGCCCACACTTAAGATGGCCACGGCCTGCTGTAAGTTTATAAAATAACAAACTACTGCTAGAAACTAACAAAACAGACCTTAGTTTACAGACTAACGTTACTAGAATACATTAAGCTTGTGTATTATAGGGGTATTTTTATTTAAAAAGTATAATTTTGTCCGGAACACCACTTTAATCCCAAATAATCTCAATCTTATAATCTGCTATTCTACTTGAGGAACATCTGTGGTGAAGGATAAATTGCTACGTCTCTCAGATTTTCCTGCAAATGAGTTTAGATTTTACTTCCCATTATACTCTATGGACATTCCCTTCTGTCATTCCCCTTTGTCATGCCATAAAAAACAACAATAATCCCCCTAATCTCATATTACACATGGCCACTGATATATAAAAGGAGGTTTTAAAAAAAGAAATTGATGATATGTCTAAAGAGTCTGTCAGAAATAGAATTTTTTTTTTCCATTACTCTCTATGGACATTCCATCTCCCTGTTGAAGTCTATGGACATTCCATTCTGTCATTCCTTTCACTATGTCCCGGACTCGGAGGTGACGTCACAAGTTTCTCACACAGGTCAGGAAGGTGTCCGACGCTCTGTAGATGGGGGGGGCGGGGTGTAGGCGGAGTGTGGGCGGGGTGTAGGCGGAGTGTGGGCGGGGTGTAAGCGGAGTGTGGGCGGGGTGTAAGCGGAGTGTGGGCGGGGTGTAAGCGGAGTGTGGGCGGGGTGTAGGCGGGTTGGGGGGCGGAGTTCTCTTCTATCCTCACTTTATTCAGAAATGGCGCCATGACGTTCCTCGGAGTCACGTGACGCCCCCGGGGCTCTGATTGGTCGGCTCCCCGGATGTGGTCTCCATGGTGACGGGCGGAAGTCGGTCTGTCAGCTGGTCGGTCGGGCGGAGTGAAGATGGCGGCGGAGGCGGAGTACGAGTCCGTACTGTGTGTGAAACCGGAGATCAGTGTGTACCGGATCCCACCCCGGGCCTCCAACCGGGGCTACAGGTACTACAATACTCCTCCCCCAACCGGGGGGGGGCCCGAACTACAACACCCCTCCATACCCATCCCCCACCGGGGCTATAGGTACTACAATACTCCTCCCCCAACAGGAGGGACCCCGAACTACAACACCCCTCCATACACATCCCCCCAACCGGGGCTATAGGTACTACAATACTCCTCCCCCAACAGGAGGGACCCCGAACTACAACACCCCTCCATACCCATCCCCCACATCTCCCCCACCGGGGCTATAGGTACTACAATACTCCTCCCCCACCCGGGGGGCCCCGAACTACAACACCCCTCCATACCCATCCCCCACATCTCCCCCACCGGGGCTATAGGTACTACAATACTCCTCCCCCAACAGGAGGGACCCCGAACTACAACACCCCTCCATACACATCCCCCCAACCGGGGCTATAGGTACTACAATACTCCTCCCCCAACAGGAGGGACCCCGAACTACAACACCCCTCCATACCCATCCCCCACATCTCCCCCACCGGGGCTATAGGTACTACAATACTCCTCCCCCACCCGGGGGGCCCCGAACTACAACACCCCTCCATACCCATCCCCTACATCTCCCCAACCAGGGCTACAGGTACTACAATACCCCTCCCCCACCCGGGGGGGGGCGAACTACAACACCCCTCCACCTCATACCCATCCCTATGACCAGAAATAAATATGAAGGGGGGGGACTCTGTACTATAACACCCCTTCATACCCCTCACCCACATCCTACTATCTGGGGTACAAGTACTACAAAACCCCTCCATACCCACCCCAGGCCTCCAAGGGGGATACAGAGGAGGGCGGAGCTCAGGGCTACAACACCCCTCCCCCTCCATATCCACCCCTCCTCCAACCGGGGTACACAGGGGACTCTGATACTATAACCCCCTCCCCCGGTGACCCCCCCCTGTCTGTACTCTCAGGGCCTCGGACTGGAAGTTGGAAGAACCGGATTGGACGGGGAGGATGAGACTGACATCCAAGGGGAAGGTGGCCTTCATCAAACTGGAGGACAAGGTGACAGGTACTCCACCGGGGGAGGGGCGCTGTGTATATCACCGGGGGAGGGGCTGTGTGTATATATCACCGGGGGAGGAGCTGTGTGTGTATATATATCACCGGGGGAGGGGCTGTGTGTGTGTATATATATCACCGGGGGAGGGGCTGTGTGTGTATATATCACCGGGGGGAGGGGCGCCGTGTGTGTATCTCACCGGGGGAGGGGCTGTGTGTGTATATCACCGGGGGAGGGGCTGTGTGTGTATATATCACCGGGGGAGGGGCGCCGTGTGTGTATCTCACCGGGGGAGGGGCTGTGTGTGTATATCACCGGGGGAGGGGCTGTGTGTGTATATATCACCGGGGGAGGGGCGCCGTGTGTGTATCTCACCGGGGGAGGGGCTGTGTGTGTATATCACCGGGGGAGGGGCTGTGTGTGTATATATCACCGGGGGGAGGGGCTGTGTGTGTATATATCACCGGGGGAGGGGCGCCGTGTGTGTATCTCACCGGGGGAGGGGCGCTGTGTGTGTGTATCTCACCGGGGGAGGGGCGCTGTGTGTGTGTATCTCACCGGGGGAGGGGCGCTGTGTGTGTGTATCTCACCGGGGGAGGGGCGCTGTGTGTGTGTGTATCTCACCGGGGGAGGGGCGCTGTGTGTGTATCTCACCGGGGGAGGGGCTGTGTGTGTATATCACCGGGGGAGGGGCACTGTGTGTATATATATCACCGGGGGAGGGGCTGTGTGTGTATATATCACCGGGGGAGGGGCGCTGTGTGTGTATCTCACCGGGGGAGGGGCTGTATGTGTGTGTGTATCTCACCGGGGGAGGGGCTGTATGTGTGTGTGTATATCACCGGGGGAGGGGCTGTATGTGTGTGTGTATATCACCGGGGGAGGGGCACTGTGTGTATATATCACCGGGGGAGGGGCACTGTGTGTATATATCACCGGGGGAGGGGCACTGTGTGTATATATCACCGGGGGAGGGGCACTGTGTGTATATATCACCGGGGGAGGGGCACTGTGTGTATATATCACCGGGGGGAGGGTGATCATCAATCTATCAGTTCATCAATCAATTAGCCATTAACCCCATCAGTAGGCAATGGAAAGGAGGTTTTCACCCAATATGTGATGGTACATGGCCCCGCCCATCATCCCTTTGATGAGGTGAAGTTGTCCTGTCCCCTTAGCAGAAAAACACCCCCAAAACATAATGTTTCCACCTCCATGTATGACGGTGGGGGATGGTGTTCTTGGGGTCATAGGACCTCCAAGTATGACGGTGGGGGATGGTGTTCTTGGGGTCATAGGACCTCCATGTAGGACGGTGGGGGATGGTGTTCTTGGGGTCATAGGACCTCCATGTATGACGGTGGGGGATGGTGTTCTTGGGGTCATGGGACCTCCATGTATGACGGTGGGGGATGGTGTTCTTGGGGTCATAGGACCTCCATGTATGATGGTGGGGGATGGTGTTCTTGAGGTCATAGGACCTCCATGTATGACGGTGGGGGATGGTGTTCTTGGGGTCATGGGACCTCCATGTATGACGGTGGGGGATGGTGTTCTTGGGGTCATAGGACCTCCATGTATGAGGGCGGGGGATGGTGTTCTTGAGGTCATAGGACCTCCATGTATGATGGTGGGGGGATGGTGTTCTTGAGGTCATAGGACCTCCATGTATGATGATGGGGGATGGTGTTCTTGGGGTCATAGGACCTCCATGTATGACGGTGGGGGACGGTGTTCTTGGGGTCATAGGACCTCCATGTATGACGGTGGGGGGTGGTGTTCTTGGGGTCATAGGACCTCCATGTATGACGGTGGGGGGATGGTGTTCTCGGGGGTCATAGGACCTCCATGTATGACGGTGGGGGATGGTGTTCTTGGGGTCATAGGACCTCCATGTATGACGGTGGGGGATGGTGTTCTTGGGGTCATAGGACCTCCATGTATGACGGTGGGGGGATGGTGTTCTTGGGGTCATAGGACCTCCATGTATGACGGTGGGGGATGGTGTTCTTGGGGTCATAGGACCTCCATGTATGAGGGCGGGGGATGGTGTTCTTGAGGTCATAGGACCTCCATGTATGATGGTGGGGGGATGGTGTTCTTGAGGTCATAGGACCTCCATGTATGACGATGGGGGATGGTGTTCTTGGGGTCATAGGACCTCCATGTATGACGGTGGGGGACGGTGTTCTTGGGGTCATAGGACCTCCATGTATGACGGTGGGGGATGGTGTTCTTGGGGTCATAGGACCTCCATGTATGATGGTGGGGGATGGTGTTCTTGGGGTCATAGGACCTCCATGTATGACGGTGGGGGGATGGTGTTCTTGGGGTCATAGGACCTCCATGTATGACGGTGGGGGATGGTGTTCTCGGGGTCATAGGACCTCCATGTATGACGGTGGGGGATGGTGTTCTTGGGGTCATAGGACCTCCATGTATGACGGTAGGGGATGGTGTTCTTGGAGTCATAGGACCTCCATGTATGACGGTGGGGGATGGTGTTCTCGGGGTCATAGGACATCCATGTATGGTGGTGGGGGATGATGTTCTTGGGGTCATAGGACCTCCATGTATGATGGTGGGGGATGGTGCTCTTGGTGTCATAGGACCTCCATGTATGACGGTGGGGGACGGTGCTCTTGGGGTCATAGGACCTCCATGTATGACGGTGGGGGGATGGTGTTCTTGGGGTCATAGGACCTCCATGTATGACGGTGGGGGATGGTGTTCTTGGGGTCATAGGACCTCCATGTATGACGGTGGGGGATGGTGTTCTTGGGGTCATAGGCAGCATTCCTCCTCCTCCAAACACGGTGATTTGAGTTGATGCCAAAGATCTGGATTTTGGTCTCCTCTGACCACAACACTTTCCCCCAGTTCTCCTCGGAATCATTCGATGTTCATTAGTGATCTTCAGACGGACCTGTACATGGGCTTTCCTGAGCAGGGGGACCTTGCGGGGGCTGCAGGATTTCAGTCCTTCACGGTGTAGTGTGTTACCGATTGTTTTCTTGGTGACTATGGTCCCAGCTGAGATCATTGACAAGATTCTCCCGTGTAGTTCTGGGCTGATTCCTCACCGTTCTTATGATCATTGAACCTCCACGAGGTGAGATCTTGTATGAAGCCCCAGACCGAGGGAGATCGATCGTTATTTTGTGTTTCTTCCATTTGTGAATAATCCCACCAACTGTTGTCACCTCTCACCAAGCTGCTTGGCGATGGTCTTGTAGCCCATTCCAGCCTTGTGTAGATCTACAATCTTCTCCCCGACATCCTTGGACAGCTCTTTGGTCTTGGCCATGGTGGAGAGATTGGAATCTGATTGATTGCTTCTGTGGACAGGTGACTTTTATACAGGTAACAAGCTGAGATTAGGAGCACTCCCTTTGAGAGAGAGAGAAGAGAGAGAGAGAAGAGTGCTCCTAATCTCAGCTCCTTACCTGTATAGAAGACACCTGGGAGCCAGAAATCTTGCCGATTTTGATCGGGGATCAAATACTTATTTCACTCATTAACCACTTCCCGCCCGCCCTATGGCGGATTGACGTCCGGGAAGTGGTTGTGTTATCCTGACTGGGCGTCATATGACGTCCTTCAGGATAACATGCCGCAGTGCGCCCCCGGGGGCGCGCATCGCGGCGATCGGTGGAGCGGTGTGTCAGTCTGACACACCGCTACACTGATCTTGGTAAAAAGCCTCCGGCGGAGGCTCTTTACCACGTGATCAGCCGTGTCCAATCACGGCTGATCACGCTGTCAACAGGAAGAGCCGTTGATCGGCTCTTCCTCACTCGCGTCTGACAGACGCAAGTAGAGGAGAGCCGATCGGCGGCTCTCCTGGCAGGGGGGGTCTGCGCTGATTGTTTATCAGCGCAGCCCCCCCTCAGATCACCACACTGGACCACCAGGGATCACCACTAGGACCACCAGGGAAGGGGCAACATGTGGATGGCCAGGTATGTACCCCATGGCCATCCACATGTGCCCAGTATGCCAAATCTGTGCCAATCAGTGCCCACAAATGGGCACTGATTGGCACAATTATGTTGCAGTGATGCCCAGCAATGCCACCCTTAGGGGCATCACTGCAAACAAGTAATGCCACCAGTGCCACCCATCAGTGTCCATTCATGCCACCTGTCAGTGCCCATCTATGCCCATCAGTGCCCATCTATCAGTGCCCATCCGTGCCCATCTGTGCCAACTATCAGTGCCACCCATAAGTAACCATCAATGCCACCTACAAGTGCCCATCAATGCCACCTATGAGTGCCCACCAGTGCCACCTATTAGTGCCCATCCGTGCCACCTATGAGTGCCCATCAGTGCCGCATACCAGTGCCACCTATCAGTGCCCATCAGTGCCCATCAGTGCCGCCTATCAGTGCCCATCATCAGTGCCCGTCAGTGCCACCTCATCAGTGCCACCTCATCGGTGCCACCTCATCGGTGCCCATCAGTGCCGCCATATCAGTGCCCGTCAGTGCAGCCATATCAGTGCCCGTCATTGAAGAAAAAAACGTACTTATTTACAAAAAGTTTTAACAGAAACAAAGAAAAACTTGTTTTTTTTCAAAATTTTCGGTCTTTTTTTATTTGTTGCGCAAAAAATAAAAACCGCAAGGGTGATCAAATACCACCAAAAGAAAGCTCTATTTGTGGGAACAAAATGATAAAAAATTTGTTTGGGTACAGTGTAGCATGACCGCGCAATTGTCATTCAAATTGCGACAGCGCTGAAAGCTGAAAATTGGGCTGGGCGGGAAGGTGTCTAAGTGCCTGGTATTGAAGTGGTTAAAATGCAAATTAATTTATAAATTTTTTGAAATTTTTTTTTTTTTTTTTTTTTTTTTTCTGGATATTTTTGTTGTTATTCTCTCGCTGTTATAATAAACCGACCATTTCAAATCACAGACCGATCGTTTCTTTGTCAGTTGGACAAACGTACAAAATCGGCAGCCAATCAAATACTTTTTTTCCCCTCACTGTATATCTCACAATCCACCAATCCTGATGTACTGACGGCCGATCTCATCTCTTGGGGCCCGAAAACACCAGAACAGTATAAATACCCCCCAAATCTCCCCTTTGGAAGTAGACCGTCCAATGTGTTTAATAAGAGGCATGGCAAGGTTGTTTTTTTTTTGTTTTTTGTTTTTTTTTTTGAAGTTTGTCATTAATTATTTTGGTAGATGAAAGGGGGGAAAACAAAAGTGTTTTTCATATATATAATAAATATATATATTTTGTTTCTTTCCCTCATACTGTCACCAGTGAAGTGCAGCATTATCATATATCTGGTTTGGCGGTGATCAGGAACACTATGTTAAAATTTTATATATAAAAATATATATAAAATTTTAACATAGTGTTCCTGATCACCGCCAAACCAGATATACATACATACACATATATATATTATTTATTTTTTAACACATTGGAATTGATTTACTAAAACTGGTGTAAAATCTGGTAGAGCCGCGCATGGAAGCCGATCAGCTTCTAACTTCAGCCCCGGAATGTTTTGCCCCCTTGATGCCCAGGCCGTGTTTTGCAATGCGGCACCATGTTACTTTTAACTGACAATTGCGCGGTCGTGCGACTCTGTATCCAAATAAAATTGATGTCCTTCCTTTTTTTCTTTTTTTCCCCCCTTTTGGTAGTATTTTATCGCCTCTGCAGGTTTTGTTTGTGTGTGTTTTGTTTTTTGTTTTTGTTTTGTTTTTTAATATTGCACTATAAACAAAAGAAGACCGACAATTTTGGAAAAAAAAATGTTTTACTTTCTGCTATAAAATATATATGCAATAAAAAAAAGTAAAAAAAAAAAAAAAAATCTAATTTCTTCATAAATTTAGGGCAACGTGTATTTTGCTACATGTTTTTGGTAAAGTATGCACTGTCACTGTACTAATGACACTGGCAGGAAAGGAGTTAACACAAGGGGCGATCAAAGGGTTAAATGTGTCCCTAGGGGGTGCTTACTGTGTATGGGGGGGGGGATGGTCTGGGTGAACAGAGATCCGTTTTCCTGCTTAGCAGAAACACACAATCTCCTCCCATGTTCTTCTCTATCAGAACGGCGATCTGCCTCTCCCGGGAACGACGATCGTGGGTTGGTGGTCGGTGGATATCGGGTCCGCTGGACCTGCTGATTCATTCCCTGTGCGCAAATGCATCTCTGGCTCCACCCCCCACCCCCCGCAGATATTGCACGAAATGGCATACAGGTGCGTCATTTTGCGCAATAGACTTGCCGCGGTGTATATATGCAGTCGGGTCGGCTAATGGCTAAGCTTTGACAATAAGTTACATTCACACTGAACGCGGGTTTGAAATCGTGCATTTCAGTGTGAGGTCGGGGGGGGGAGGGGGGTTGGGCGATTTGAAAGACATCTGTTGCGGGTTCATGCACAGATGCCCATTGATATCGCCCCGCTTGATCACCCCCCGAAGTCCCCAAAAGTAGTGCAGGAACTACTTTTTAGAAATTGGTGCACCCATTGGGACGGTGCCGTTGCTGGCAATAGGCTGCGATTTGACATGTCAATTTGCGCCAATGTGAACGGGGGGGGGTCTAAAACATGGAAGCTGATTGGATTCAATGCACAGCTGCACCAGATTTAGCGCTCTCCAGTTTTAGTAAATCGACCCCAATAGTGACCAGAGAAATGTAATATTACTGTAGTAACGCTGTACTACTCCGGGGAAGTGTGGTTGGGTTTTTTTTTTTTTTCTCCTTTTTTCTTTTATTACACACAATTGCTTATTCTAGTGAATTTCACTGTTCTAAGCAACCATTTTTACTGAAAACTGATTCATTCAGTGTTTACTCATGTGTTGCTCTCCTGTGATTGGCCACAGCTAATCGCACAGTACAGATGGACTGTGATTGGCCCTGTCTGTACCATGTGATGACTGTGACCAGTCACAGAGATCAACACAATAGTACACAGTGAAAGCCATCCACTGTTTACAAATGTCGTGGTCGGCTGTGATTGGTCACAGTGATCACATGGTCCCGGCAGTGACCCATACAGTGATCAGTCATCCGGGTGTCAGATTGCCTTCCCTGCAGTCTTATTTCCTGTACTTCCTATGGGTGGCGCTGTCTTCTCTGTGTGTGTGTGTATATATATAAATTTTATATTTGCTGTATCCAAATGTCCACATTGATGGTTATTTTCTCCATCAGGGGAACTCTTCGCTCAGGCTCCGGTAGACCAATTTCCCGGAATCGCGGTGGAAACCGTCACCGACTCCAGCCGCTACTTTGTGCTTAGAATTCAAGATGGGAACGGTGAGAGGAACGACCGATTTGTAATAAAGTGATAATATCCTCTTCTAACAATCTGTGCACACCGATCTCAGTTTGGTCAGAAGCTATTGAGGTCTAATAGGCTCCAGATCTCTCCATAAAGAGGACCTGTCACGGCCCTCGCTGTCACAAGGGATGTTCTTCTTCATTTCTTTGTGACGGAATTTAAATATTTTCTTTATAATTTAATGGAAAAACATAACAACAAGGATTTGGTGACTGTATAGTAACACTGAGAGTTCTTATTGCAGGAATTTTGATCAAAGGGTAGCCGGGGGTGGGGTTGGGGGGAGGGGTGCTGTAGGGATATATGGAATTGGTCATTTTATCAGAAATGAAAGTTATTATTTGTAACTGCTTCTTTCTTATAAACCACCAGGGAGGAGCGCGTTTATCGGTATCGGCTTCTCTGATCGGGGGGACGCGTTTGACTTCAATGTATCATTACAGGATCACTTCAAGTAAGTGCCGGACTGACGCAGCGAGATTTGGTATTCGCGTTCCCCTAATCTTCTATGCTAAGAAAGCAAAAGGAAGAAAAAGTGTGTGTTAGGAAAAAAAAACAATATAAAATAAATTAAAAAATAATTAAAAATAATTTTCTTTATCGTACATCACGGGACACAGAGCACCATAGTAATGACTACCCTGTTTCCCCGAAAATAAGACCTAGCGTGATTGTCGGTGATGGCTGCAATATAAGCCCTACCCCCCAAATAAGCCCTAGTTAAAGTCCTTGTAGGTCTTATTTTCAGGGTAGGGCTTATTTTCGGGGAAACAGGGTAGGGCTTATTGGGGGGTAGGGCTTATATTGCAGCCATCACCGACAATCACGCTAGGTCTTATTTTCGGAGAAACAGGGTATCTGGGTTTATATGCTACCTTTAGGTGATTGGACACTGGCAACCAATAGTAAGAAGGTTCCTCCCATATAACCCCTCCCATACAGGAAGTACCTTTTTTTTTTTTTTAGTTTTTTTGTCAGTGTCTTGAAGGTGATGGTCACGGCTGTGAAAGCTCTTTCTTCAGATAATGTCCCAGTGAGGATGTTCTAATCTGATCCATTCGGATGGCATATCATGCTAAAGTGGATGGTACCCGAGCCCTGGTTCGAGAACGGGCTCTTGCCTGTAATGTTTCCTTATGGGGCTGGACCCTTGTGATCTGGTATTCCTGGTCTTTTATTTGCCCAAGGAAACCTAAAGGGTGCTTTACAGGTCCAGGGGTGGGGACCCTAAAACAAAAGGGGACCCGGAATCTGAAGGTCCTCAGTGGCGTTGCCCGCGGTGATGGGGGAAGATTGGGCCTATCTCAGGCTCTGCTGCGAGGATCGGTGAGTGCTTCCTTTGGAGGCCCCATTTTATTACCTTATTTATATAAGTAGTGTCAGATTGCATGCCAGATTGTAGTGCCTTTTGTGTCCACTGTGTGGTTCCGGAGAGCGGCTGCACAGACTAGGTTCCCTGTTGGGGCGCGTGCATGCGGGTAGCGCAGACGGCGCGTGCGTGTGCAACCTGTGGGATGGCGGCATCACGGCCATGTGTTTCCCGCGGGCATGCGCAGTAAGTCTCGGGCGTGCGTACATCACGTGACGACGCACCCATAGGGAAGTCAGGCGCCTGCGTGTGTCAGTACTGTTCGTTAAGGCTCAGAGGAGCCAGGAGCCGGTCACAGTGGGACACAGAGCGGGGCACGTGAGTCAGGCATTTGCAAACTTTGTAAGGAGTCTAGGGGTGCAACGGATCAAAAATCTCACGGATCGGATCGATCCTCGGATCAGATCATTTTCGGATCAGCAAAAAAAAAACAAAACACACAAATCTTGTTACACCCACCGGAGTTTTAGATTTTAAAGCTATTTTCAACACAAAACCGAGCTTATATGCATAAATACAGTATTTGTGCATATAGGCTCGGTTTTGTGTTGAAAATAGCTTTTCAATCTAAAACTCCGGTGGGTGTAACAAGATGTCCGCTTGCCCCCTTCTCACTCTATCATTATTGTACTGTGCAGAAGTGTGGGGTTTAGCAAGATGGCGGCGACGAAACGTCACTTCCTGTCGAGATAGCGGCCGCTTCCGGGTGTACCAAGATGGCCGCCGCTCCGGAGCTAGGCCGAAGCCGCGGCCTTTCCTATGGCTGAGGCCGCAGAGTGCTCCGCGGATCGCGGGTGTGCCGATCAGCGCAGGGTGATCCGTACGGATCACGGATCGGCAACGATCCGTTGCACCCCTAAAGGAGGCTATAGTAGGCATTGTATACAGCCATATAGCACAGTAAGTTTCCTCTAATCCTGTAAGCATGTCTTCCAGAAAACGAGGTGCAGGGAACGGGATTAATCCAGAGGGTTAAAGTGACTCCTTCAAAAAACAGGAGATCAACCTCAGGCTGTTGCAGCACCAGCTCCCCTGAAAGACCGGTGGCATTTGGCCTGGCTGAGCCATTGCATTTGTCAGGCATTGTGGACACCACCAGTATCCCTGCTTCGGCTTATGTTACTAAGGATGACTTGACGTCGGCTCTCGCTGGTCTTGAAGGCAAAATAGCGGGTATGATTGCCTCAGTAACACAGGGAGGGAAGAAACGACATAGATCTCCCTCTCCTGAGCCTGGTCCCAGTGCTGAGTCACTTGAGCACCAGGACTCCTTTTAGCCAATTGGGTCCTTGTGATTTGGATCCTGAATGGGCAGAGGATGTGGAGGAGGTGGCCATAGGGGGATAAAGATGCCGAAGCAGAGGAATCCTCAGCGGGGGACTCAGGTTCGGAGCAACCATTGACGGCTTCGCAATCCCAAAAGCTGTTTATCCAGTCTTTAACCCAAATGGTAAGAGCAGGTTTTAAGTTGCCCCCTGTACAGGGGCCAGAAATGTCCTGTTCTACATTGGGGTCCTTACGACCTCTGCAAGGTTCTTAGGCGTTTCCTGTGCATCCATTATTGGAGCAATTGATTTACGCTGATTGGGAACATCCGGACAGAATATACTTACCTCCTAAAAGGTTTTCTTTTTTTGTACCTGATGGAGGAAAAGTTCAAAAAAAGGTGGGATACACCTTTGGTGGATGCTGCTATTTCTTCAGTAAATAAAAGCTTAACCTGTCCAGTGGATAATGGCCGAGGGTTTAAAGACCCAGCAGATAAAAAGCTGGAATCTTTGCTAAAGGCCTCCCTTTGCGGTGGCCGGATCAGCAGTACAACCGGCTGTTGCGACTATTGGGATCTGTCAATCCCTTAAGGACCGTTTTAAAAGACTGGTCAGGAACCTACCTGTTCAGGAGGAATATTCTGATGAATTGACAGAACTTCCTCGTGTTTTGTGTTTTGCAATAGATGCATTAAAGGACTCCAATCCAGCAGATGTCTCGCTTTGCGCTACTCTCAGTGCTACTCCACAGAGTTTTGTGGTTGAAGAAATGGTCAGCCGAGATGCCATGCAAGAGGCTACTTGCAGCTTTTCCCTTTCATGGGGGAACGTTTGTTTGGAGAAGATCTGGAAAAGTATATCCAAAAGATCTCAGGAGGAAAGAGCTGCTTGCTTCCTATGAAAAGGAGGAATAAGCAGCCTTCCTTTTTAAGACTCCGAACGCTCCTGGGCCAGGTGCATCTTCTCCCAAGAAGTATCGACGGCCTTTAAAAGACCTCAGGGTCAGAAAAGAACTTGGACTCAGAAGCCGAATAAG
Source organism: Lithobates clamitans (assembly GCA_037952925.1). NCBI lineage: Eukaryota > Metazoa > Chordata > Amphibia > Anura > Ranidae > Lithobates > Lithobates clamitans. The sequence goes on from JBBGZY010003558.1 coordinate 23,914, forward strand.
GCCAATGCCAAGTCCTCCTTGTGAAGGGGCGCCCCCCACTATTACAAGTGGGGGGGGGGGGAACTGCGGCGGTTCGCAGATGCTTGGGCATGGTGGGTGCAGGACAAGTGGGTTATCTCCACTATAATGCAGGGCTACAAAATAGAGTTTTTTTTTTTTCCCCCAAATCGAGATCAAGAGTCCCTTCAGATCTACAAAAGAAGAAAAACCTATTCCTAGCCTTAGAACAGCTAGACAAGGGGTGATTATCAAGGTTCCGAACAAAGAAAAGTTCAAGGGGTTTTATTCAAACCTAATCACAGTGCCGAAACCAAATGGGGAAGTAAGGCCCATTCTGGACCTCAAATCTCCAATTCCTTTCTAAAAGTGCGAACCTTCCAGATGGAATCGGTTCGATCAGTAATAGCATCTCTAAGAAAAGGGGACTATTTAGCATCCATAGACATTAAGGATGCATACCTGCATGTGCCGATTGTCGGCCAACATCAAAGGTTTCTACGCTTCCCAGTGGAAGAGTGTCATTCCCAGTTTGTAGCACTACCGTTCGGTCTGGCTACGGCCCCTCGAGTCTTCACAAAGGTGTTGGCTCTGGTATTGGCCTCTCTAAGGTCTCAGAAGATATCGGTGATAGGATATCTGAACGACCTTCTGTTGAAGGACCAGTCCTATTCTACCCTGATAGAGAACGTTTCAACTACAGTTCATGTTCTGAGATGCCTAGGTTGGATTCTGAATATGGTCAAATCGGCTCTTCATCCAGTTCAAATCTTGACATATCTAGGCTTGATCCTGGATACTACCCAGGAAAGGGTGTTTTTACCCCCCTTGAAGGTCAGCTCAATAGTGGAGCTGGTCAGGAAAGTTTTTTAAAGGGTATAAAGACCTTCAATTTGATTATGCATGAGACTGCTGGGGAAGATGGTGTCATCTTTCATTGCAGTTCCTTATGCGCAGTTTCACTCCAGGTTGTTCCAGAGAACAATCCTGGAGGCCTGGGACAAGTCTGTCCTAACCTTGGCTCATCCAATATCTCTATCCCCAAAGGTAAAACAGGACCTCTCTTGGTGGTCAAAGACCAGGAACTTAAAAAATGGGACGTCCTTTCCACCAGTAACTTGGAAGGTGGTAACTTCAGACGCCAGTCGTCTCGGCTGGGGAGCGGTATTGGAAGAGGCCTCCGTACAGGGAAAATGGTCCCAGGTAGGAAAAACCTTATCAATCTGTTGGAAATCCGAGCAGCTCGCTTGGCCCTCATATTCTGGACGGCCAGGCTGCAGGGGTCTCCGGTCAGAGTCCAGTCCGAAAATTCCACAGTGGTGGCATACATCAACCACCAAGGGGGTACCCGAAGCTGGGCAGCCCAAAAAGAAATAAATCATATACTGACTTGGGCAGAGAGACACGTGCCATGTCTGTCGGGAGTCTATATTCCGGGGGGTGGACAATTGGCAGGCAGACTACCTAAGTCGTCAGCAGTTGTTGCCAGGGGAATGGTCCCTTCACCCCGAATTTTCCTTCAAATATGCCAGCGTTTGGGGGGATACCAGAAGTGGATCTCCTGGCATCCTGGTTCAATGCCAAGGTGGACAGCTTTGTGTCCAGAACCAGGGATCCACTTGCCGTGGGAACGGATGCATTGGTGGTTCCCTGGGATCGGTATTCTCTAATTTACAGCTTTCCTCCGATCCAGATGCTGCCGCACCTGTTACGCAGGATACAGATGGAGCAGAAGATCGTAATTCTGGTGGCCCCACGGTGGCCAAGGAGGTCTTGGTATTCACAGATTGTGAGGATGGCAGTAGGAGACCCATTGTGTCTTCCATTCCGCCCAGACCTGCTGTCCCAAGGTCCAATATACCATCCTTCTTTATGGTCGCTGAATTTGATGGCATCGCTATTGAAACCAGAGTACTAAAAGACCGTGGTATCAGTGGTTCTGTTCTGGCTACTTTGATAAATGCTACCCTGTTTCCCCGAAAATAAGACCTAGCGTGATTGTCAGTGATGGCTGCAATATAAGTCCTACCCCCCAAATAAGCCCCTCCCTGTTTCCCCGAAAATAAGCCCTACCCTGAAAATAAGACCGACAAGAACTTTAACTAGGGCTTATTTGGGGGGTAAGGCTTATATTGCAGCCATCACCGACAATCACACTAGGTCTTATTTTCGGGGAAACAGGGTGGGAAGCATGTGTCTAGAAAAATTTACCATAGAGTCTGGAAGTCATACATCTCATGGTGTGAGAAGAGAAGATCGCACCCTCGCAAGTATACAATTGGGAGGGTTCTTGCCTTCCTGCAAGCAGGAATTGACTTAAACTTGTCCTTTGGAACCATTAAAGGACAGATTTCGGCCTTATCGTTTTTTTCCAGAGGCCAATTGCGTCTCATTCGTTGGTACGAACCTTTATCAAGGGAGTACTACATTTAAGGCCACCAATTAGACCACCCTTGTGCCCATTGGACTTGAACTTGGTGCTTTTAGCTCTACAGAGTCAACCCTTTGAGCCTATTAAGCAGATTCCTTTGATCCTACCGACTAGGAAATTGTTTTTTTTTTGGTGGCTATAACCTCAGCAAGAAGGGTCTCGGAGTTGGCCGCCCTTTCTTGTGAGAAACCTTTTCTGTTTGTTCATCTGGACGGGGCCGCATTACCACCTTGTCCTGAGTTTTTACCCAAAGTGGTTTCCAGTTTTCACTTAAATCAGGATATCGTTTTACCTTCCTTCTTTCCTAACCCTAAATCTAAGGAGGAAAGATTTGCTCCATTCACTGGATGTGGTGAGAGCTATTAAGGTTTACTTGGATATGTCAGCCCCTTTTCGGAAATCTGACTCCTTTTTTTTCTTCTGCCTGAGGGTCCTAAAGACAGGCAGCAGCTAGTTGTACAATCTCTAGGTGGATTCGTCAGGTCAGTATCCAGGCCTATGAGTTGAAACACAAGGCTATACCTCGATATCTCAAGGCTCACTCTACCAGAGGAATTGGTACATCACGGGCAGTGCGCCAACAAGTGTCCATGGCTCAGGTTTGCAAAGCGGCTGCTTGGTCTTCAGTTCATACATTCACCAGGTTTTACCGACTGGATGTTAGATCTCAAAAGGAGACAGTTTTTGGCCAGAGCGTGCTGCAAGCAGCTTTATAATTTGGAGCCTAAAATAAAGGGGATTTGGGTGTGTTCCCTCCCCTCAAAGGCATTGCTTTAGGACATCCCAGATAGTCATTACTATGGTGCTCTGTGTCCCGTGATGTACAATAAAGAAAAATGGATTTTTAAAACAGCTTACCTGTAAAATCCTTTTCTTGGAGTACATCACGGGACACAGAGGTCCCTCCCCTCTTTTTCTGGGATCGTCATTGCTTGCTAAAAAAAACTAAGGTACTTCCTGTATGGGAGGGGGTTATATGGGAGGAACCTTCTTATTATTGGTTGCCAGTGTCCAATCACCTAAAGGTAGCATATAAACCCAGATAGTCATTACTATGGTGCTCTGTGTCCCATCATGTACTCCAAGAAAAGGATTTTACAGGTAAGCTGTTTTAAAAATCAATTTTTTCATCACCCCGTATATATTCATATCAACATACAAGCAACATGCTTGCATACGTATCAACGGACACACCCCATAGCTACATATGTACATATCAACATAATAAATAAATAAAATATATGTATTTTATCTCAGAAAAGTAAGTACACCCCTCAGTGACATTTGTGTAAAATCTTTTCTTCTATCTTTTCATGTGACAACACTGAAGAAATGACACTTGTCTACAATGTAAAGTAGTGAGTGTACAGCTTGTATAACAGTGTAAATTTACTGTCCCCTCAAAATAACTCAACACACAGCCATTAATGTCTAAACCGCTGGCAACAAAAGTCAGTACACCCCTAAGTGAAAATAGGGTGGTTATCATGTTGGAATACTGCCCTGCGGTCCAGTCTCTGAAGGGAGGGGATCATGCTCTGCTTCAGTATATCACAGTACATGTTGGCATTCATGGTTCCCTCAATGATCTGTAGCTCCCCAGTGCCGGCAGCACTCATGCTGCCCCAGACCATGACACTCCCACCACCATGCTTGACTGTAGACAAGACACACTTGTCTTTGTCCTCACCTGGAGGATGCCCACCCAGGACCACCAGGAATGCCCACCACTAGTCACGTCCAGGTATGCCACCCATGGCCACCAATCAGTGCCCACAATTGATGCCTGCCAATCAGTGATGTCCATCGGTACCATCCATTAGTGTACATCTGTGCCACCTATCAGTGCCCATCCATGCCCATCAGTGCCGCCTATGTGTACCTATCAGTGCAGCCCCATCAGTGCCCATCAGTGAAGGAGAAGACTTGATTATTTACAAAGTTTATTTGTTTAGCAGAAAATAACCCCCCCCCCCCCCCAGGGGTGATGAAATGCCTCCAAAAGAAAGCTCCATTTGTGGGAAGAAAATGATAACAATGTAGTTTGTGTACAGTGTTGTATGACCGCGTAATTGTCATCCAAAGTGCGAGAGCGCTGAAAATTGGTCTGGGCAGGAAGGTGTATAAGTGCCCTGTATTGAAGAGTGGTTAACCTGCAGTTCAGACTTTTTTTTTTTTTTTTATTTATTTAATGCAGTTTATTACCGCCTTAAGACTTGATGTGTTTGGTATCTATTTACTCTATGCAACCTCATCTTTTATATTTTACCAAAAAAAATGGTATAAAATTTGGGCTTTGTTTTGTTTTTTTTTTTTTTTTTGACTTGAAATGGGGCTGCTGCACTGCAAGAGGTTTTTTGCACCTCAGTGCATGGAGGTGAGAAACCGGGAGGGTTTACAACCCCTTTACCAATTTCTCTGGTAGGCAAGAGGTTATTCCAGTCACCATGTAAAGGTGAATATTGATTGTCCAAGGAAAGGAGGGGCGGTGGGTTGGTGTGGGGTGGGGGGTCCCCCCTCATTTAGTTACATGATCCCATCCTTGGAGAAGTTTACATCCTGCACTCATTTTAGATCTGAAGACGGGGATTAGACGAATGGTGAAAATGTCCGACATTTACAGAACAGATCCAGCGGAAATTGACTACCAGCTGTTTTATATGTCGGTTTTTAACCACTTCCCACCCGTATGATCTCCTCGGGTTGAAGCGGTTATATCGGGGTGGTGGGTCCCACCTGCAGGGCATCCTCCTGGTATGAAAAATATTCAGCCTGCAGTTTTCCTCCTTTACAAGAAGCGTCGTCGCCCCTCCCTGTGACCCCAGAATCCGGTGTTTCTGCAAATTAGGCGACCCGTCCAGTTCTTTTGATGTTCCGTCGCCGCCATCTTGCTACACCCCGTACTCGTCCATAGTAATGATACAGTGAGAAGGCGGCAAGTGGACATCTTGTTACACCCACCGGAGTCTTGCATGTCACAATTATTTTTAACAGTAAACTCAACTTATATAGTGAAATACGGGGTTTTTAAGTCCGTAAGACTATTTTGATGTCTTTTTTTTTTTTTTTTTTTCAAAGCAGCGCTGTTCTGTCATTAGCAATCCAGTGAGATCAGCAGCTTGCCGCTGCTTTTTGAATTCAACATTTTAAACAGTCAGACGGATTTTTAAATCTTGTATTTTACTATGCAAGCTCAGTTTACTGTTTTAAAATAAGTGTGAAACGCAAGACTCCGGTGGGTGTAACAAGATGTCCGCTTGCCGCCTTCTCACTGTATCCTTACTGTGGGCGAGTGCAGGGGTGTAGCAAGATGGCGGCGACAGAACCTCACTTCCGTTACAAAATCTAACTGGTCGCCTAATCTGACGAAACAGCGGACGCCACAAGGATTTTGTCCCTTCCTGTTATAGCTCCTTGTTTGCCTGGCCGTTTATCGGGGGGGGGGGGGGGTGTAATAAGTAGTTTTCTAGCAAGAAATGCCGATTTAAACTTGTAAAGAAGAAGTGCCAGAAAAAGCTCGGTCAGCAAATGATTAATAAAGGGAAGCTCCTCATTTGTATGGTATTTCTGCACTTCTCTGTGACGTTGCACCATCTGCCTATTTACTAAACTGTCCTCCTGATACAGATGGGTCAAGCAGGAGACGGAGCTGTCCAAAGAGCCTCAAGGACAAGACAATCTCCCCAAGCTGGATTTGGGTTTCAAAGAGGGTCAGACAATCAAACTGAACATCGGGGTACGTACGACTGCCGCCCTATTATCCTGTATATATGAAACATACAATAGAGAAGAGGACGAATGTTCATCAATGTATGTCCTTTCCACATAGAACATTAAGAAGAGGGATGGTGCCTGCAAGCCTCGAGGGGGCGCCGGTGCCGGTGGGATTCTACTTCCACCCCCTCCTGGTGGTAAAATCTCAGCCCCCGTTACCCCTTCAGTACCTGTCGCTAACCATGTGACTCCTCCACCTATACAGCCCGGCAACACCCCCACCAGCCCAGGTATGGTAAAACACTTTCTTCATCTTCACCCAACTGAGATCCAATCAAAGAAAACCGGACACTCTGGGGGGGGTTACTAAAACTGGGGAGGGCAAAGTCTGGTGCAGCTCTGCATAGTAACCAATCAGCTTCCAGGTTTCATTGTCAAAGCTTCATTGAACAAAGCTGAAGTTAGAAGCTGATTGGCTGCCATGCACAGCTGCACCAGGTTCTGCGCACTCCAGTTTTAGTAAATCTCCCCCACAGGGTTCTGATGTTCATTATGGCTTCATTGTCCAATCAGAACCTATGAGACCCTGTCACCAACTGGGGAAAAAAATGGCTGGTAAAAGGTGCAATTTGACTTCTTCAAAAAGAGTCAATTCCCAGCCCATCCTTTCCCTCCTTATATGACCAATCCTTCTTCTTTTATTGGGAGTGTCTGATAACTGTCTGTGCAGGCCCAGCTCCTTCACCCCTCCCCCTCCCTACATAATCTTTTATATAGCAGTCAGGGAGAAACGAAGGGGAAAGATACAGAGCAGGCGGAGCACTGGATTAAAATTCACGGGCAGTAAATATTTTCTTCCAGCAGACGTCTGAGTCTTATGTTTGTGCTATGACCCCGGATCCTTCATATGACTGCCCCCCCCCCCCCCCACACCCCTTCACACCCCTTCACCACAGCGCCCCCTTTTACATTGCAGAACCCCCCCTACTTTACATCAGTGCTTCTCTTTATATTACAGCACCCCTATTTACATTATAACAAGCCCTTCACATCACCGCATTCTTTTTACATCACAAACCCCCCCCCCTTTTATATCAGTGTACTCGGCCCCCACTCACATCACAATCCCCCTCCCCTTCACACCAATGTCCTCTGTCACCCCTTCATATCACAGCACCCCTCTTTACATCCCAGTTTCCTTTACATAACAACCCTCACCTTTATATTACAGCTGCCCCTCCCCCCCTCTCTGTGCATGCCAGTCCCCTTCACAGCCCCCCCCCCCCCCCCTTTCCTTGTATCCTAGTCCTTCTCACAGCCCCCCCCCCTTCCTTGTATCCTAGTCCTTCTCACAGCCCCCCCCCTTCCTTGTATCCTAGTCCTTCTCACAGCCCCCCCCCCCTTCCTTGTATCCTAGTCCTTCTCACAGCCCCCCCCCCTTCCTTGTATCCTAGTCCCCTTCACAGCCCCCCCTTTCCTTGTATCCTAGTCCTTCTCACAGCCCCCCCCCCCCTTTCCTTGTATCCTAGTCCTTCTCACAGCCCCCCCCCCTTTTCTTGTATCCTAGTCCTTCTCACAGCCCCCCCCCCTTTCCTTGTATCCTAGTCCTTCTCACAGCCCCCCCCCCTTTCCTTGTATCCTAGTCCTTCTCACAGCCCCCCCCCCCTTTCCTTGTATCCTAGTCCCCTTCACAGCCCCCTCTTTCCTTGTATCCTAGTCCTTCTCACAGCCTCCCCCCCCTTTCCTTGTATCCTAGTCCCCTTCACAGCCCCCTCTTTCCTTGTATCCTAGTCCTTCTCACAGCGCCCCCCCCCCCTTTCCTTGTATCCTAGTCCCCTTCACAGCCCCCCCTTTCCCTTGTATCCTAGTCCTTCTTCTCACAGCCCCCCCCCTTTCCTTGTATCCTAGTCCTTCTTCTCACAGCCCCCCCCCTTTCCTTGTATCCTAGTCCCCTTCACAGCCCCCCCTTTCCTTGTATCCTAGTCCTTCTTCTCACAGCCCCCCCCCTTTCCTTGTATCCTAGTCCTTCTTCTCACAGCCCCCCCCCCCCCTTTCCTTGTATCCTAGTCCCCTTCACAGCCCCGCCCCCCCCTTTCCTTGTATCCTAGTCCTTCTCACAGCCCCCCCCCCCCTTTCCTTGTATCCTAGTCCTTCTCACAGCCCCCCCCCCCCCCTTTTCCTTGTATCCTAGTCCTTCTCACAGCCCTCCCCCCCTGTCAGGTATTCAGGCAGTAGTGAGTGAACAGCTGTTTGAATGTACTGGCGATTACTATCCACGCTGTTTAGCATGGATGGGAGAATATTATTATTATTATTGTTATTATTTAAGGTACTTGTATAGCGCCGTCAATTTACGCAGCACTTTACATATACATTGTACATTCAATCGGTCCCTACCCTCAAGGAGCTTACACTCTAAGGTCCCTAACTCACATTCATATACTGGGGGCCAATGTAGACAGTAGCCAATTACCCTACCAGCATGTCTTTATAGTGTGGGAGGAAAACCGGAGTACCCGGAGGAAACCCACGCAGGCACAGGGAGAACATGGAAACTCCAGGCAGGTAGTGTCGTGGTTGGGATTTGAACCAGCGACCCTTCTTACTGCTAGGTGAGAGTGATTATATATATATTCTGTATCCTCATTTTATTTATTTTTTTAATCTGGCTGTGTATGGCGAGCTTTACGATCCCCAAACCTCCTCCTTCCCCTTCTTTCTTTCTTTTGGAAATCCTCATCCACTTTTATACACTACCTGTGATTACCTTGTTACTTCCTCCCCTCGTGTTCCCCTCAATCTCCTATATAAAAGGTTAAAGGGTCTTGTACTGACACGTCTGAGCTACTCCTTTGCCGCACTTTGGAAGCCCCCCTTACTAGAAGTGTTGATTCTAAGATGACATATACAGTGTTATTACATAGCTTAGTCAGATTATATTCCATGCTGATCGATTCATTGGAAACATTGCAGCACCTTTTATTTAATGTAACTCTGTCATTTCTCTTTGTACTTTGCAGTGTTTTGATTTTTGTCTTGATAAGACTCTCTTTCAATCTATAGAGAGGCACAACCCAGAACATATTGAATACTTTGATTTTTGGTTTCTAAACATGTGATGAAGCCTTCATAATGTGTTCTTCCTCCTCAGATATCCTGCTAGATTTGGGCTCCCCGCTTTCAGCACCTAAAGTCCCCGCCCCCTCAGCAGACCTGTGGGGTGATTTCAGTACCGCCAGCAGGTGAGAACCTTTACAGATGTTTTATATAATGATCTGAGGGCTGGAATATATTCCTCTGGTAATAGCATGTGCTTTCTGGAGGCAGATCTGACCATCGTACAGAGGGGCAAATGCTGAACTGAGGGCAATGCCACAATTTTAGCTTTCAAAGAAGTACCCCAACTTCCTCCCTGCCCTCTCCATCTTTGCAGCTAGCTTTAGAGACCTGTGAAGACGGGACAAAGGGAATGTACTTTGTCCAAAAAGGTGATATTTTTGTAATTGCACTTTAAAAATAAGTGCCATCTTTTTGCTAAAGATAACGCATGCGTGGAACGTGAGCTGAAGTCTCCCTTTTTTTTTTTTTTTTTTTTTTTTTTTAAGCAGGCATTTGGAGTGGAGTGCCCCAGTTTTTAGACTTAACACATGGGCAGAGCGCCCCTGTATATAGATATACTGCATGAATAGAGAACCCCCATGTATAGAGACACCACAAAAGTGGAGAGCCCCCATTTATAGACACACAACATAAGCGAAGAGCCCCCTGTTTTATTTAGGTACCATCTTGTTGCTATGGGTAACGCATACATTGAAAGTGAGCTGAAGTCTCCCTTCTAGCATCCATTCTTATTGCATGCATTTGGAGTGAAGAGACCTGTTTATAGACATACCACACAAGCAGAGAGCCCCTGTTTAATGACATACCGCAGGAGTGGAGAGCCTCTTCTCCTTTTTTTTTTTTTTTTTTTTTTTAGACATACTACGTGAGTAGATGGGGGGGGGGGGGGCCTGTTTACTGACATACCACATGAGTAGATGGGGGGGGGGGCCTGTTTACTGACATACCACGTGAGTAGATGGGCCCCCTGTTTATTGACATACTACATGAACGGAGAGCCTCCTTTTTTTTTAGACATACCACACAAGCAAAGTACCACAGTTTATAGAGACAATGCAGGAGCGGCGAGCCCCCTATTTTATAGGGACCATATAGGAGCGGCGAGCCCCCTATTTTATAGGGACCATATAGGAGCGGCGAGCCCCCTATTTTATAGGGACCATATAGGAGCGGCAAGCCCCCCATTTATAGGGACCATATAGGAGCGGTGAGTCCCCCCCCCCCCCCACACAATTTATAGAGATTACACAAGTGGAGAACCCCCCCATTTATAGAGACAATACACGGGTGGAGAGCCCCCCCCCCCATTCATAGACACCATACACGAGCGGAGAGCCCCCTGTTTACAGGGACAACACGCGAGCGGAGAGCCCCCGTTTACAGACATGCCGCACATTCCTTATACCTTGTACACTGCCTCAGATTTGTATATTAAATGTCTAAACACGATAACTGGGTGATATATTTGATGATCTGTTCTCTCCCGTTTCCCATTCTTACCACTTGGATCTATAAACAGATCTTAGTCTCAGCAATAACAACATTCCTCGGAATACATTCATAATTCTGACCCTCTCCATACGCCAAATCCCAAATAATCAGATTTTTGCAGGCGCACAGACCCAGCTAGACTTTCACACTTTGTGTTTTTAGGCTTTGCTTGTTCCTTAATCTGCAGGAACCAATCAGTCTGCAGCCCTTGCTGTTCAGGGTGGCATGCTGGGACTTGTAGCTCCCTGGTGGCGGGGGGTGGGGGGGGTGCATGTGTCTGATATATGGTGCTGGAAGATCTTTTTATAATGCTCTGGCTTTGTGTCTCTGCACATTTACAGTTACTTGCAATTAGATTGCCTTTGCATCTTATTTCTGTTTGGGCACTTGTTAGCTGCAAATCACGTTTTGTATTGTAATATACGGCCACGACCAAAAGTTTTGAGAATGACACAAATATTCATTTTCACCAAGTCTGCTGCTTCAGTGTTTTTAGATCTTTGTGTCATGTTATTATGGGATACTGAAGTATAACAATATTTGCAGTGTTGCCCCTTCTTTTTCCTGACCTCTGAAATTCTCCCCGGAATGCTGTCATCAACTTCTGGGCCACATCCTGACTGATGGCTGCCCCCCCCCCCCCCCCCATTCTTCCATTATCAATGCTTGGAGTTTGTCAGAATTTGTGGGGTTTTTTTTGTTCACCCGCCTCCTGAGGATTGACCACAAGTTCTCAATGGAATGAAGATCTGGGGAGTTTCCTGGTCATGGACCCAAAATTTCCATGTTTGGTTCCCCAATCCACTTAGTTATGACTTTTGCCTTATGGCAAGGTGCTCAATCATGCTGGAGAAGGCATTGTTCCTCACCAAACTGTTCATGGATGGTTGGGAGAAGTTGCTCTCAAAAGATGTTTTTGTCCAATTCTTTATTCATGGCAAAATTGTGAGTGATCCCCCCCACTCCCTTGGCTGAGAAGCAACCCCCACACATGAATGGTCTCAGGATGCAAGACACAGTGACAGGACTGATGGTAGCGCTCACCTTTTCTTCTCCGGACAAGGTTTTTTCTGGAAGCCCCAATCGGAAAGGGGATACTTCAAAGAAAATGACTTTCCCCCAGTCCTCAGCAGTCCAATCCTTTTGCAGAATATCAGTCTGTCCCTGATGTTTCTCCTGGAGAGAAGTGGCTTCTTTGCTGCTTTTCTTGACACCAGGCCATCCTCCAAAAGTCTTCTCCTCGCTGTGCGTGCCGATGTCCTCACACCTGCCTGCTGCCATTCCTGAGCAACCTCTGCACTGGTGGTGCCCCGATCCTGCAGCTAAATAAACTGTAGGGGACGGTCCTGTCGCTTACTGGACTTTCTTGGGTGCCCTGAAGCGTTCTTCACAACAATTGAACCTCTCTCCTTGATGTTCTGGATGATCCGATAAATGGTTAATTTAGGTGCAATCTTAGTAGAAGCAACGGCCTTAGGCCTGTAAATCCCCTTTTTGTGCAAAGCAATGATGACTGCACGCGTTTCCTTGCAGGTAACCATGGATAGCAGAGGAAGAACAATGATTTCAAGCACCACCCTCCTTTTTTTTTTTTTTTTTTTTTTTTTTTAAGCCTTTAGTCTGTTGTTCTGAGGCCGGGTTCACACTTGTGTGACTCCAATGGTTCCCTATGAGAGACATCTTAACTGGTCCAACTTTGAAAAAGGTTCCTGCACTACTTTGGTCCTACTTCAGCCCATTGAATATTGCTGAAGTTAGATCCTTGTCCTAACCATGCGACTTGTGACATCTGACATGGTGATTACAGCAGCAGTAAAAGGAATTTTATGTCACACTGGGATTTTTTTGATTGGTCAAAGGTCAAGTAATACTATCTCAAAGTTGGAGTAAAATCTTTATCTTGTTCATTCAAGTTGGATGGACGTAGGACCGATGTCGCAAGGCAAAGTTGGGTGACAGTTGTACAACAGTCGTGTCGTATCCGTGTAAACCCAGCCTGAATCGGCTTTACATAGTGATTTCCAGCCTTGTTCTCATCAACACTGACACCTGTGTTAATGAGAGAATTGCTGACATGTCAGCTGATCCTTTTGTGGCAGGGCTGAAATTCAGTGGAAATGTGTGGGTTTTTTTTTTAAATCTTTTTCGGGGTATTTAAGGAGAAGTATGGGGAAAAGCTCGTTTGGCTGTACTTCTCCTGTGGTTCACAGGAGTGCAGCTCATTCTTCGCTCCTGTGACCCGTTTTCAGCAGACAGAGGGCTGAGGTCACAGAGCTGGTCCAGGCTTGGGCAAGGGCGTGACAATGGAGTCAGGATCCGCCCACATGCCTGGACTGGCACCCGGCTCAGCCTCTCAGTGAGCTGCCGAGAGCCTGAGCCAGCTGCTCCCGCCCCCTCCACAGCCCAGCACTCCATTGAGCATGGGGGGGAGGGGGGACAGATGCAGCATCCACCTAGGCAAGTGTGTGTGTGTGTATACAGGTACAGGGGGACGCTTGCAATTTAATTGCTTTTCATCTGAACACTCTTCATAACTTTCTGGAGTTTCCATCATAAAAACTGAGGCAGCAGACTTTGTGAAAATGTAATATTTGTGTCCTTTCAAAACTTTTGGCCAGGGCTGCAGTGTACATTCGACTGAAAGTTCCCGCAGTAGAAGAAGTATTATACTGGGGTCTCTGGTGGTCCATGTATCCTGCCTCCTCTCTTCTTTCCAGCCCTGCAGCGTCTGCAGACCTCAGCGTTTCATACTTCTAGTAGTGTTAGGTGACTGTGCCCCCCCCTCCCCCACTACGCATCATGGTTCAGTCCTCAGACCCCCTAAGTCACTGCAGGGGCACAACAGGATGGAACCCTGGCATGCAGCAGGGGACACTGACATCCACATTCCTTGAAGTGTTGAACATCAAGGATTTTTATGGGGGCCACAACCTGAGTATAGAAGGGAGGAAGGAGGACACCGTCCACCGGAGAGCTGAGTATAATCGCTTTTTGCTTTTGCACATGACGCACAATTCATTTAGATATATCCTGCTTTAACCCTTGTACTGCCACAGACATAAGGCTTTCATTGGTGGTAGCACCGGCTTTTACACGCTCCTGGCTTCTACATCACCTGGAAGTCGTGTGTTCTTGTCAAGCCGATTGTTGGCATTCTGATAGAAGTGATTCACTTCCACAGTCCCCGAAACTTACCGCCCTTCCTTTTATGTATCTCAGACTCCGCTTTCCTATCTGCGGGTGTTGCCGGGTAGAATGTGATTGAACCCAGAAGCATTCTTAGCTGTCATTCCCCGACAACACTGGACGGGGGTGAAGCTGATCAAACGCCATCTGTGCCTGGTCAGCTTCAATGGGGGGTGCATAGGTGATGTTTAGAGGTCTAATAGACCCCCTGATATCCCCTAAAGAGGACCATTCACCTGCAATATGCTGTCACATAGGGGGCTATTGGAGTGCAAATACTACTCAGTCTGTGGAGGGGAAGGGAAGACCTGTTTGATTTATTTTTTGTAGTGATTGTAAATGATCACCTTGCAAAACAACCTGTTCAGTTCAGTTTAAAATGGTGGGCAAAAAGGAGAAGAGGGTTTCGGGACTTTAAATAAAGTATAAAAATAGTAATGAAGAACAACATTTTATTTCTAGATATGATAAAATAAATTTTAAATACCTTTTTTTTTTTTTTTTTTTCTTTTATAGGTGATCACATTCCCTCTTCCCAGCTACATAAGAGCTGGGGGGAGGAAAAACAGCTCACTGAACTTCCCAGTGAATGGCTGTATGGTTGAGGGGGGGGAGGGGGGGTCAGGACAAGTGTGATCATTGGAGGAGAGCAGGCTGAGTTCCCAGCACAATAATGCCTCGTTTCCACTGAGCGGATCAGTTCGGGTCGGTACAGTTTGGAAGGCCTAGAATGGTCCGGCCTATTCAGGCGAGCATTTCCACTGCAAGTCGGATCGCCGGGGGTCATACGTGGGTTTAGAAAAAATGCCTAGCATGGCGTCACACGTCCACCATTCAGTGGAATTAGGGATGCACCGAATGGGTTTTTTTTTGTGCCGATACCGAAAATAAATCTTCCTTGATCCCGAAAACCGATACTGTAACAACACCGATACCGAAAGTGACTGTTTTTTAAAAATATTTTTATACAGGAGACGGTCAGCGACTGGGGACATAGTACAGGAGATGATCAGAGACTGCAGACATAGTACAGGAGATGATCAGAGACTGCAGACATAGTACAAGAGATGATCAGAGACTGCAGACATAGTACAAGAGATGATCAGAGACTGCAGACATAATACAGGAGATGATCAGAGACTGCGGACATAGTACAGGAGATGATCAGACTGCAGACATAGTACAGGAGACGATCAGAGACTGCGGACATAGTACAGGAGATGGTCAGAGACTGGGGACATTGTACAGGAGATGGTCAGAGACTGGGGACATTGTACAGGAGATGGTCAGAGACTGGGGACATTGTACAGGAGATGGTCAGAGACTGGGGACATTGTACAGGAGATGGTCAGAGACTGGGGACATTGTACAGGAGATGGTCAGAGACTGGGGACATTGTACAGGAGATGGTCAGAGACTGGGGACATTGTACAGGAGATGGTCAGAGACTGGGGACATTGTACAGGAGATGGTCAGAGACTGGGGACATTGTACAGGAGATGGTCAGAGACTGGGGACATTGTACAGGAGATGGTCAGAGACTGGGGACATTGTACAGGAGATGGTCAGAGACTGGGGACATTGTACAGGAGATGGTCAGAGACTGGGGACATTGTACAGGAGATGGTCAGAGACTGGGGACATACTACAGGAGATGGTCAGAGACTGGGGACATACTACAGGAGATGGTCAGAGACTGGGGACATACTACAGGAGATGGTCAGAGACTGGGGACATACTACAGGAGATGGTCAGAGACTGGGGACATACTACAGGAGATGGTCAGAGACTGGGGACATACTACAGGAGATGGTCAGAGACGGGTGATCTGTCTATCAAAGTGCCCGGACAAGGGGGAGGGGCTGTATGTGACGGCGCGCAGCGGGGAACACAGCTATCGAAATGAAAGCTGTGATGTTCCCGGCGCTGTAATCAAACAGGCGGCAGCTCTCCTCTCTTCTACTATATAGGAAGCCCCCCTGATAGGCGGCACCACGGGAGGGGGCGGAGCCCTGGCCCCGCCCCCCCCCCGCCCCATTCAGTATCGGCAAAAATTCTCTTTCGGCTTTTTGCCGAAAGGGCCATTTTTGGCCGATATGTTTCGGCGGCCGAAATTTCGGTGATCCCTAAGTTGAATGTATCATAGCTCCGCCCTAACTGAACCGTACCATTTTTCTATGGCCCCACATCTGAAGCAGGACCCTGAATGGTGCGGTTCAGTTAGGTTGTATGGGCCGCTTTCATAATGGAAACACTCAAAATAGCGTACCGAACTGATCCGCTCAGTGGAAACGAGGCATTCGAGAACTGACCACTCTGTGCTCTCATGCCTGACGTGGTCAGTTTTTAAAATGGGGAAACCAGCGGGACTGGCAGGAACACCGGGGATTTCACACAAAGGAAGCAAAACAAAGAGAACAGGAGACTTTCTCATACCAGTACATGGTGCTACAGGCACATATCAGAAATATGAAGTGTTGGGTTCTTTAATAGTGGAAACGCCTCTCTGCTCTTTAAAGGGAACCTCCTCGTGAAGCAAAATAACTTTGGAAAGAAAAATGATCTGATGGAAGTTGCCGTTCTCTGACCCATGTAGTGCATTCAAGTTCTGAGCCAGAAAACTCAAACCTGATCACTAAAGCCTATCGGAACCCCCCAAAAATGTAATCTTATGCAGCTTACCAGTCCTTGGGCTGCATTAGTTGTGTGGGGTTTTTTTTAACCTGGTGATCCTGCCAATAACTCACTTCCTGTCCTATGGTGACAGCACTCGCCGTACCCTAGGACTACAAATGTCCTCCGTCTCCTCATCAGTAGTAGAAGCGAGGTCAGTTGAAAAGCAGGAAGTCGCACACCGATGACGTCCGATCCTGATCTAAAGCGGAATTAAACTCCGCTAATTTTATTTATTAAATGGGCGCCCCCCCCGGAGCTTTATGCCATAATGTGTGCACTGCATATTGGAACATTAGGGCAGACTTACCTGTCCTACAATACCCTCCATTGTTTTCGCTTGAATGGCCAGCCCACGATGACGTCACTCCCGCACATGTGCATGGAGGTCACATCATTATGACACAGGGGGATGCCACAAATGTACGCTGAGCTCAATGTACAGTGCATCCGGAAAGTATTCACTTCACTTTTTCCACATTTTTTACAGCCTTGATTCAAAATGGATTAAATTCATAATTTTCCTCAAAATTCTACAAACAATCCCCCATAATGACAACGTGAGAGAAATTTATTTGAAATCCTTGCACATTTATTAAAAATAAAAACCCACGGGCACGAGTAGTATCGCAGGCTCCTCCCACGGGCACGAGTAGTATCGCAGGCTCCTCCCACGGGCACGAGTAGTATCGCAGGCTCCTCCCACGGGCACGAGTAGCATCGCAGGCTCCTCCCACGGGCACGAGTAGCATCGCAGGGTCCTCCCACGGGCACGAGTAGCATCGCAGGCTCCTCCCACGGGCACGAGTAGCATCGCAGGCTCCTCCCACGGGCACGAGTAGCATCGCAGGCTCCTCCCACGGGCACGAGTAGCATCGCAGGCTCCTCCCACGGGCACGAGTAGCATCGCAGGCTCCTCCCACGGGCACGAGTAGCATCGCAGGCTCCTCCCACGGGCACAAGTAGCATCGCAGGCTCCTCCCACGGGCACGAGTATTGCAGCCTTTGCTCAATACTTTGGTGAAGCTCCTTTGGCACCAATTACATCCTCAAGTCTTGTTGAGTATGATGCTACAAGCTCGGCACACCTATTTTTGGGCAGTTTCTCCCATTCTTCTTTCAAGCTCCGTCAGGTTGGATGGGGAGCGTCGGTGCGCAGCCATGTTCAGATCTCTCCAGAGATGTTCAATCGGGTTCAAGTCTGGGCTCTGGCTGGACCACTCAAGGACATTCACAGAGTTGTCCTGTTGCCACTCCTTTATCTTGGCTGTGTACTTAGGGTCGTTGTCCTGTTGGAAGATGAACCTTTGCCCCATTCTGAGGTCCAGAGCACTCTGGAGTAGGTTTTCATCAAGGATGTCTCTGTACATTGCTGCGGTCATCTTTCCCTCCATCCTGACTAGTCTCCCAGTTCCTGCCGCTGAAAAACATCCCCACAGCATGATGCTGCCACCACCATGCTTCACTGTAGGGATGGTATTTGCCAGGTGATGAGCGGTGCCTGGTTTCCTCCAGACATGATGCTTGCCATTCAAGCCAAAGAGTTCAATCTTTATTTCATCAGACCAGAGAATTTTGTTTCTCATGGTCTGAGAGTCTTTCAGGTGTCTTTTGGCAAACTCCAGGTGGGCTGTCATGTGCCTTTTACTGAGCAGTGGCTTCCGTCTGGCGACTCTACCATATAGGTCTGATTGGTGGAGTGATGATTGTTCTTCTGGAAGGTTCTCCTCTCTACACAGAGAAACGCTGGAGCTCTGTCAGACCATCGGGTTCTTGGTCACCTCCCTGACTAAGGCCCTTCTCCCCCAATCACTCAGGCCGGGCGGCCCGCTCTAGGAAGAGTCCTGGTGATTCCAAACTTCTTCCATTTACAGTTGACGGAGGCCACTGTGCTCATTGGGACCTTCAATGCTGCAGAAATGTTTCTGTACCCTTCCCCCGATCTGTGCCTCCATACAATTCTGTCTCCGAGGTCTACAGACAATTCCTTGGACTTCATGGCTTGGTTTGTGCTCTGACATGCACTGTTACCTGTGGGACCTTCTATAGACAGGTGTGTGCCTTTCCAAATCATGTCCAATCACCTGAATTTACCACAGGTGGACTCCAATCAAGTTGTAGAAACATCTCAAGGATGATCAGTGGAAACAGGAGGTACCTGAGCTCAATTCTGAGTGTCATTGGAGGAGCCTGTGATACTTATGTACATGGGAGGAGCCTGTGATACTTATGTACATGGGAGGAGCCTGTGATACTTATGTACATGGGAGGAGCCTGTGATACTTATGTACATGGGAGGAGCCTGTGATACTTATGTACATGGGAGGAGCCTGTGATACTTATGTACATGGGAGGAGCCTGTGATACTTATGTACATGGGAGGAGCCTGTGATACTTATGTACATGGGAGGAGCCTGTGATACTTATGTACATGGGAGGAGCCTGTGATACTTATGTACATGGGAGGAGCCTGTGATACTTATGTACATGGGAGGAGCCTGTGATACTTATGTACATGGGAGGAGCCTGTGATACTTATGTACATGGGAGGAGCCTGTGATACTTATGTACATGGGAGGAGCCTGTGATACTTATGTACATGGGAGGAGCCTGTGATACTTGTGTACATGGGAGGAGTCTGTGATACTTGCGTACATGGGAGGAGTCTGTGATACTTATGTACATGGGAGGAGCCTGTGATACTTATGTGCATGGGATTTTATTCCTTTTTTATTATTAATAAATTTGCAAAGATTTCAAACAAACTTCTTTCACATTGTCATTATGGGGGATGTTTGTAGAATTTTGAGGAAAATAATGAATTGAATCAATTTTGGAATAAGGCTGCAACATAACATTTTGGACAGAGTAAGGGAGGGTTATAACACCTGTCAGTTTATTTTTTGCCATCTGTGTCCCATTTGGCTGTGGGACAGGAAGTGAAGGGAAATCTCCCAAACAAGAAATCCCTACAAAGTTAGAAAATCCCTGGTTGTCACCAGAGCCGGTGTCCCCATTGGAAGATTTCTCCCTTTTCTGGGGACAACCCAAAATGTGAGATTTTCTTTTACTTTTCAATGATCCTATAATGGTAAACGGGACAAATGGAGAGGAAGGATTTCCCTAACAGGGGCGCAGACAGCAATAAAAACTGACAGAGGTTCTAATCCCTTTCCACTCTATTCACGCCGCCCCCCCCCCCCCCTTCTCTGCTTAACAGGTGGTCTGTTATGCCAGATGATCCAGTGTTGTCCTGCTGAGATCCTCTTGTATTCTGCCACCTCTCGGTCCCACGCCGCCATGTTGACTGTGACATCATCAAGAGGTCTGCTCTTTCTGATTTACCCGGCGTGCCCCCCCCCATCCCCCCCCCATCCCCTTATATATCCTGGCATATGTAACTTGCATAATCCAGGAGGCAAATTGAGTACTGTACACATCATTTGCCTATGATGGGGGGGGGGCACGCCGCCCTTCTTCTCTTTTGTGCTCTGGTAGCAGAGATGTGGAGAAGGAGGGTAAAGATCTGCTTTAACAGGACTAATGGAGCAAATAATGGAAGTTCAGTATTGGGGTATACATACTACATACACTTTCAGTTATTGGGTTACATGGGTGTGAGAAGGGAAGCTTCCATCAGAGCCTAGTTCTGTGTTATGCCTTGTTATGCTCTTTGCTTGTTCTGTTCTCTGAATGATTTACTCTTGCTTTGCCTCTCTTTTCTGTCCAGCAGTCTGTCCTCTCAGGCTCCGCAGTCTTCTAGCTGGGTTCAGTTTTAACTGCCACTTCTGCTGCTGCCGCTGGGATTCTTCCTCCTCCTCCCCCCTTTTCCCGGAGTTCAGACAGTCCTCCGCACCGCCAGAGACTTCGGCCGCTCTGTAAAACGTATCATTGTGACGTTGTTGCATTATCGGGCTGTTTGGGAAATCCGAGGGGACCCTGTGTTGTGCAACTCATTTCCTACTTCTGCCCCTGCAGTGTTCATGACAAGCCCCTCCCCCTTGACCCTATTTCTCCACCCCCTGCCCCCCCCCCCCTACCCCTCCATACACTGTTTGTATCACTGTCATCGTGTTCCTGTCTGTCTCTCCTCTCTTGTGGCTCCATCTCACACTCCACTGTTTATCATTCCAGGCACCCTGAGGGCGCCCGCATGCAGGGGATTGTGTACAGGTTATATCATGGTAGCTGTGGTGCCCACATTGTGCTTTTTAGTGTACAAGATAGCCCGGCGGTACGACCTAAACTACATATCGGGGTTGTTGGGCGAGATGCAGGTGGACACACAAATTTGACCCACCCGATGGTGGAGGGTCTGCAGTTATCATTAGATAATCACTCTGCTTGTGTATAGCGGCACCGCACATGAGTATTTGACTGGCAATGGCGCAATCGCTTGCTGATGACAAGAGAACTCGGTAGCTGCAATTTTAGTGGCTCCAGAAAAACTGCAAACCGCCCAGCAATTCTTCAAGTAGTTTAGTCCTACAGCTGCCCTCACCTAGGAAACGACGTACTAAGGGAAATATGGGGGCGACCACTGCCAACCTATTTTTTGGAAGTGCTAGTTACCTGCCTTCAACACTTTAAAAACTCCGGGCCAATATTTTTTTTTTTTTTGGCCCCCATGTGGCATTTAAATCTCAAGCCGTCTCCAACAGTTCCTTTTTTCTTGACCACAAGATGTCCTCAGTCGTTCAATCAGTCCAGAAGACTGAGGACTCTACTGTGAGTGGTGCTGGTGGAATCCCATCCCAATTCTGTAGCTGCAATTTTAGTGGCTCCAGAAAACTGCAGTCCTCCCAAGTAGTTTAGTCCTACAGCTGCCCACACCTAAGAAACGTACTAAGGGAAATATGGAGGCAACTACTGCCAACCCATTTTTGGAAGTGCTAGTTACCTGCCTTCAACACTTTAAATGCTTAACTCCGGGCCAAATTTGTATTTTTTTTTTTTTATTCCCCAGGTGCCATTTTTAAATAAATAAATCTCAAGCCATATTCAGCAATACCTCTTCTTGGCCACAAGATGTCCTCAGTCATTCAATCGGTCCAGAAGGCTGTGGGCTCTACTGTGAGTGGTGCTGGTGGAATCCCATCAGCTGATGATGAGAACTCGATTAACTGCAATTTTAGTGGTCTCAGAAAACTGCAAACTGCCAAGCAATCCTCCGAGTAGTTTTGGTCCTGCATCACTCTTTGCGTTAATAAGGATCACTCAGCCTGGACTAGGACTCTGCAGTGATGTGACCTACCTGGAGACATCTGAAAAATGTAAGTATTGACACCTCTCTCCTGGATAATGGTCCCCCTCCCTCTCTCCCCCTCTGACTGATCTTGTGGTAAGTCTCCTGCACTCTTCCTCTGTTTACTGGGGGGGGGGGGGCTCTTCTGGTTTCCATGCCAATGCCTCCATGATGTGAACTATTGGCTAAAAAGGATTGACGTCAATGCAAGGGACAAGCAGATTTTCAGCATTGGATTTGTGGTCCCTTGCAACCAGAAACAGCAGCAAGGGTCCTGGACAAGGGGACTTGGGTATATTGGGTTGGGGCCTTTCTACTGGTTTCCATGCCACTCCCTCCATGACGTCAACACTTCCTATTGGCTAAAGAGGTGTGACGTCAGTGTAAGGGACAAGCAGATTTGCAGCATTGGATCAGCGGTACTTTGAACCCGGAAACAGCGACGGCGAGGGACCTGGACAGGAGGGGTGGGGAAAAGGGGGGGGTTTTAGAGTTAATTCAAGTTTTACCCGGAGTGGGGCTTTAAAGTAGAAGTCCAGGCTAAACCTAACTAATCTTAAAAATATCCCCCCCCCCCCCTCTAAACCCCTATGCTCACCAAGCTGTGTAAAAATAAATAAATAAAAAAATTAAAGTATATATTTTACCTATTTTCAGCCTGCTCCAGTCTGGTCATGTGATCGGGCTCCCCTGTTTCAGCCAGCAGCGGCTGCAGGGGAGAGGAAAGAGCATTGTCATGTGTTCTGACTCGCCAACCTCAACACCCCTCCAGATCAGGAATTTTGACTTGACTTCCTGCTTGCTCACTTGACTTCTTTCTAACAAACCTGAAAGAAAGATCTGTATACCTACCTATTTTCAGTCCACTCCGATCTGGTCAGGTGATTCCCCCCCCCCCCCCCCCCCCGGTGTCAGCCAGTAGCGGCTGCATGGGAGAGAGCACTTGACAACAGCTGGTAAAGCCTGGGAGTGGTGATATCACCCTTAGGCTCCTTTGGCCCATCCATTGTCGCCACTCACTCCTCTTCCCTGCAGCCACCACTGGCTAAAACATGGGAGCTGGACCAGAGTGTCGGCCAGCAATGGCTCTAGAAGAGAGGAGGGAGTGCTGACAACAGATGGGCCATAGTAAGCCTATGGGTGATGTCACCGCTCCCAGGCATTGTCAGCCATTGTCGAGCGCTCTCTCCTCTTCTCTGCAACTGCCGCTGGCTGACACGCGGGATCACATGACTAGAGCGGGCTTAAAATAGGCAAATTAAATACATGTTTCTAACAAAGGGTAGTCCGGGTCAAGTCAAAATTCCTGATCTGGGTACCTGTTCTGAGGTTGGCGAGTCATTGGAATGTGTGACAGCCAGGCAGCTGGCATTTTCAATAGAGAGGTTCAGCAATGGCAGCCTGTATGTTCTCCCTGGTACATGTTTCCTTTAGCAACTTTTTTTTTTTACACGTCATCATCCATTTTTATTTCGGACATTCGTACACACGTCACATTTGTTTTCCAATCATGTATGGAACGTGTCCAGTCATAAGGAGCCGTTGTAACTTTCATATCTGAAGATGATAGAAGGTCGAGCGAACGTTTCATATACAAGACGCAGCACTAAAGTGAGGCCAATGTTCTGTGCTACCAATCAGCTTTGAGCTGATGACGTGAAGGGAGGTTTATTTACTAAAGGAGTAATTTGGCCACGGGGCTTACAATCTAATTGTACGATCTACTAAATGTCCGATGAACTGTTCAGACAAGCTGAGCTCACAGAAGATCGAAGTCCTACAATATGGATGAGGTTGGGTTAAAGGATAGGTTGCTTTTGTTATCATTCGATCGAAGCTTGTTGTACCTATTGGGTGACTGCAACCTAATGTAAATTTTCCTGTGGCAGCCAGTGAAATCTTATGTAGAAGTGATAATATTGCATAGTTTTTTTTTTTTTTTTTTCTTTTCTTCTTCTTAAAGAGGCGCTGTCCCTTTTGCCCATACTGGGCTGCTGATGGGCCCCCCCCCCCCCCCCCCCACACACACACACCCCAGAAAGGTATACTCGCCCATCCTTCATGCTCTCCTCCCTGCAACAAGAGCCCACCCTTGGTAAACCCCAGTGTCTGAGCTTACCTGGGTGGAGGACACCACTGCCCCCACAAGTGACAGTTTTGGGTCTGGGGTTTGAGGAAGTCACATGTTCCCCCATACCTGGAGGCCCAGCCATATTTCCTATCTGCGCTCCTTCATCTTCCTGCAGCAGGAGCCCACCCTGGGCAAAGGCCAGTGTCTAAACTCACTGGGTTAAGGGCATCCCTGCCCCCACAGGTGACCGTTTTGGCCCTGGAGATTGCGGAAGTCACATGTTACCCCATACCTGGAGACCCAGCCATATTGCCTATCTGCACTCCCTCATCTCCTTCCTGCAGCAAGAGCCCACCCTCGGTAAACTCCAGTGCCTGAGCTTACCTGGGTGGAGGACACCACTGCCCCCACAAGTGACAGTTTTGGGTCTGGGGTTTGAGGAAGTCACATGTTCCCCCATACCTGGAGGCCCAGCCATATTGCCTATCTGCACTGCTCATCATCTTCCTGCAGAAGGAGCCCACCTTTGGTAAACTCCTAGTGTCTGAGCTTACCTGGGTGGAGGACATCACTGTCCTCACAAGTGACAGTTTTGGCCCTGGGGTTTGAGGAAGTCACATGTTACCCCATACCTGGAGGCCCAGCCATATTGCCTATCTGCACTCCCTCATCTTCCTGCGGCACCCTGGTTAATCTTTTGATGTCTGACCTTACCTGGGTGGCTGACAATACTGCCCCCATTTGACCGTTTCAGGCCTGGTGATTGGCTGCTCGGGCCAATCAGCATTGTTGCAGGGAGGAGGTCAATGAGTATGGTGGGTGGGCTAAATGGACAAAATGACCAGTGCCTCTTTAAAGTTATCTTTGTGTTGTACACAATTCAGAAAATGGTAAAAGTTGTCCAACAATCAATACCTTGATGTGATTGTTACTTATGAACAAGCATATCTGTATTCAGCCAATCACAGGATGGAAGAGCAATAAAAACGTTGGTATGTGATTGGGGTGTTTAATCCAATACAGATTCATTGAACACAATGACCCTTTTGGTAAGTCAACCTTTGAAGCTGAATTCCAGGATTTCAGCAACTTTGCAAAAACTGCAGGCATACTATGGTTTAAGTCCAATTAGATGTCCTGAGGGGGACATGCACCTATTATTTTTATGGGACGGGTTAATTGCACTCCTGGAGGATACACTTCGGCTGTGAGGGGAGAGGAGCTAGGTCTGCCCCTCCCTTCAGCTGCCCATTCACAGAAGCCTTTGTATTCACACAATACATAGGCTTCTGTGAATGGGCAGGAGGAGGAAAGGTGTGGACGTAGTAGTTCCAGCGACTCTGCTTTTGAAAGAACTGAGACAACAGTTAGCAGCTTGGGGAACTCCCAGAAGTTATCTTCCAGGAGCACAAGAAACCTGTCAGATGTAAATAATAGAGAGAAGTCCATGGAAGGTGGCAAGCACCTCGCTAGACTTAAGGTATTCCTGCATTTTTTTTTTTTTTTTTTTACAAAGTAGCTGAATTCCTGGAATTTAGCTTTAAAGTGGAAGGAAAGGCTATACAACATACCTTGTAAAGGTTACTTCCCCTAATTCTTTGACGTTTTCTACTAAATCGCCATCTAAAAAAAAGGTCATGTGACCACAAAGCTACGACTTTTGTTGTTGCGGCTTGGTGGGCGCCATCTCTTTGTTGCCCGACACCAGCCCAGAACTCTGGACACCAGCATGTGATGTCACTGCATTATGGGACCCAACAGCGTTGAGATGCGCAGACCCGCTAGATCCTTGTGGTCATGTGACCGCCTAGAAGAACGATGGTGGTATGGTAGAAAACGTCCTAGAAATGGGGTCCAATATTTACCAGGGATGTTGTTGTGTTAGCTGGTCCTTCTACCTTCATTCTGGCCACACACGGTGCAATGTTCTGGGGCCTTCAACCAGCTTTTCCTCACAAAAAACAGATCAAGGCAAACTACCGCCGGCAGGTTCTGTATTTCTATGTTTACATTTCTATTTATGATAAAGATGGCGGTAGGGTTGCGCTCATCTGTTCGCTCTGGAGGAAGCGTCCTGAAAATCGGACAGAATGAGGTTGCTCTTTTGGCTCCAGTCTTCATCAATGAGCTTGTGTGTTCCGTCAGTCAAGGCTTTTGGGGTATTTTTGCCACTAAAAACAGAAGTGGGAATTGCTTCTAGAACATTCTCTTGCCAGGGTAAGTGGAATCGAGACCCTCCAGACCGGTGGGGTAGATTAGACGTGTGTATTTTTGTCTTGTGACCATAAAACATATTTATTATATAGTGATACTTATGGAGTTGGAAAAAAAAGAACAAGCTGTATATAACAAATAAATTAAATGTATGACTTCTGTGTCGGTGTGTCATTTTTAGGTGGTGAGCCTCGGTGGGCACGTTTTACATTCCAATAGTTGTTAAGTGTGAGAATTGTCTAGGAAGCAAAAGGATTTATTGAATAGAAAGTAAAAGGTTTCTCTTTCCCCTTCCTGACCAGGCCGTTTTTTGCGATACGGCACTGGTCCTTATATTATTGATCATTAAGAAGATAGACCCCACCCGCCCAATCCCTTTTAAGCTAGCTAAAAATATCAAGGGTGTCAGTTGTTGCTCATCTGAGAGGTAAAAATTGCCTATGGCTTGAGGAACCCATAGCAACCTCTGGAGGAACCCTGCTATAGCATATTGATAGTTTAGACCAGCCATTCTCTACCAGGGTTCCTCCAGCGCTTTGCTAAGGTTGTGTTTTTTTTTTTAAAGCTGTGGCTGACTGACTTCTCATCTGGTGGTTCCTCTATAGTTCTTGGATCAGCTCCACTTGGCAGAGCCATCTGCAGGACACTAATGACCTTTCTAGCGGTTTGTATGAGTGGTATGGTACACAACATAGGAAGCACCTCCAAGGTTAACAAAGGACGGAATTAAAATTAGACTTGAGAAACTTAACAAATCACCGGGACCAGATTGCTTGCATCCAAGGGTACTTAGGGAACTCAGTCAAGTGATTGCCAGACCGTTGTTCCTAATTTTTACTGACAGTCTACTGACTGGAATGGTACCAGCTGATTGGAGAAAAGCCAATGTAGCACCAATATTTAAAAAGGGCCCAAAATACATCCCTGGGAATTACAGACCAGTTAGCCTAACATCAATAGTATGTAAACTCTTGGAGGGGATGATAAGGGACTATATACAAGATTTTAGTAATAAGAACGATATCATTAGCAGTAATCAGCATGGATTCATGAAGAATCGTTCTTGCCAAACCAATCTATTAACCTTCTATGAGGAGGTGAGTTGCCATCTAGATAAAGGAAGGCCCGTAGACGTGGTATGTCTGGATTTTGCAAAAGCATTTGACACTGTTCCCCATAAACGTTTACTGTACAAAATAAGGTGCGTTGGCATGGACCATAGGGTGAGTACATGGATTGAAAACTGGCTACAAGGGCGAGTTCAGAGGGTGGTGATAAATGGGGAGTACTCGGAATGGTCAGGGGTGGGTAGTGGGGTTCCCCAGGGTTCTGTGCTGGGACCAATCCTATTTAATTTGTTCATAAATGATCTGGAGGATGGGATAAACAGGTCAAGCTCTGTATTTGCAGACGATACTAAGCTAAGCAGGGCAATAACTTCTCCGCAGGATGTGGAAACCTTGCAAGAAGATCTGAACAAATGAATGGGGGAGGGGCGACTACATGGCAAATGAGGTTCAATGTAGAAAAATGTAAAATAATCCATTTGGGTGGCAAAAATATGAATGCAATCTATAGACTGGGGGGAGAACCTCTGGGGGGATCTAGGATGGAAAAGGACCTGGGGGTCCTAGTAGATGATAGGCTCAGCAATGGCATGCAATGCCAAGCTGCTGCTAACAAAGCAAACAGAATATTGGCATTAAAAAGGGGATCAACTCCAGAGATAAAACGATAATTCTCCCGCTCTACAAGACTCTGGTCCGGCCGCACCTGGAGTATGCTGTCCAGTTCTGGGCACCAGTCCTCAGGAAGGATGTACTGGAAATGGAGCGAGTACAAAGAAGGGCCACAAAGCTAATACAGGTAAAAGCCAGTAAATTAGAATATTTTGAAAAACTTGATTTATTTCAGTAATTGCATTCAAAAGGTGTAACTTGTACATTATATTTATTCATTGCACACAGACTGATGCATTCAAATGTTTATTTCATTTAATTTTGATGATTTGAAGTGGCAACAAATGAAAATCCAAAATTCCGTGTGTCACAAAATTAGAATATTGTGTAAGGGTTAAATTTTGAAGACACCTGGTGCCACACACTAATCAGCTGATTAACTCAAAACACCTGCAAAGGGCTTTAAATGGTCTCTCAGTCCAGTTCTGAAGCCTACACAAACATGGGGAAGACTTCAGATTTGACAGCTGTCCAAAAGGCGACCATCGACACATTGCACAAGGAGGGAAAGACACAAAAGGTTATTGCTGAAGAGGCTGGCTGTTCTCAGAGCTCTGTGTCCAAACACATTAATAGAGAGGCAAAGGGAAGGAAAAACTGTGGTCAGAAAAAGTGTACAAGCGATAGGGATCACCGCGCCCTAGTCAAGATTGTGAAAAAAAACCCATTCAAAAATGTGGGGGAGATTCACAAGGAGTGGACAGCTGCTGGAGTCAGTGCTTCAAGATCCACCACCAAGAGACGCTTGAGAGACATGGGTTTCAACTGCCGCATACCTCGTGTCAAGCCACTGTTGACCAAGAAACAGCGCGAAAACCGTCTCACCTGGGCTAAGGAAAAAAAGAGCTGGACTGCTGCTGAGTGGTCCAAAGTCATGTTTTCTGACGAAAGCAAATTTTGCATTTCCTTTGGAAATCGAGGTCCCAGAGTCTGGAGGAAGACAGGAGAGGCACAGGATCCACGTTGCCTGAAGTCTAGTGTAAAGTTTCCACCATCAGTGATGGTTTGGGGTGCCATGTCATCTGCTGGTGTCGGTCCACTCTGTTTCCTGAGATCCAGGGTCAACGCAGCCGTCTACCAGCAAGTTTTAGAGCACTTCCTGCTTCCTGCTGCTGACCTGCTCTATGGAGATGGAGATTTCAGGTTCCAACAGGACTTGGCGCCTGCACACAGCGCAAAATCTACCCGTGCCTGGTTTACGGACCATGGTATTTCTGTTCTAAATCGGCCAGCCAACTCCCCTGACCTTAGCCCCATAGAAAATCTGTGGGGTATTGTGAAAAGGAAGATGCAGAATGCCAGACCCAACAACGCAGAAGAGTTGAAGGCCACTATCAGAGCAACCTGGGCTCTCATAACACCTGAGCAGTGCCAGAAACTCATCGACTCCATGCCACGCCGCATTAATGCAGTAATTGAGGCAAAAGGAGCTCCAACCAAGTATTGAGTATTGTACATGCTCATATTTTTCATTTTCATACTTTTCAGTTGGCCAACATTTCTAAAAAATCCCTTTTTTGTATTAGCCTTAAGTAATATTCTAATTTTGTGACACACGGAATTTTGGATTTTCATTTGTTGCCACTTCAAATCATCAAAATTAAATGAAATAAACATTTGAATGCATCAGTCTGTGTGCAATGAATAAATATAATGTACAAGTTACACCTTTTGAATGCAATTACTGAAATAAATCAAGTTTTTCAAAATATTCTAATTTACTGGCTTTTACCTGTAAAGGGTCTGGAGGATCTTAGTTATGAGGAAAGGTTGTGAGCTCTGAACGTATTCTCTCTGGAGAAGAGACGCTTGAGAGGGGATATGATTTCAATTTACAAATACTGTACTGGTGACCCCACAATAGGGTTAAAACTTTTTCGCAGAAGAGAGTTTAACAAGACTTGTGGCCACTCATTAAAATTAGAAGAAAAGAGGTTTAACCTTAAACTACGT
Source organism: Lithobates clamitans (assembly GCA_037952925.1). NCBI lineage: Eukaryota > Metazoa > Chordata > Amphibia > Anura > Ranidae > Lithobates > Lithobates clamitans. Next base: position 53,748 of record JBBGZY010003558.1, read on the forward strand.
AGAGGGTTCTTTACTGTAAGAGTGGCAAGGATGTGGAATTCCCTTCCACAGGCGGTGGTCTCAGCGGGGAGCATCGATAGGTTCAAGAAACTATTAGATAATCACCTGAATGACCGCAACATACAGGGATATACAATGTAATACTGAAATATAATCACACACATAGGTTGGACTTGATGGACTTGTGTCTTTTTTCAACCTCACCTACTATGTAACTATGTATGTATGCTGATCACCACTGTAAATAAGGTCCTCTACTGTAAGTGGTGCATTCTTCTCACTGACTCCTAATGAGTTCATCTTAGTAGGGGTTCTCTAAGACCCAAAAATGATTTCAAAGGTTCTCCTGCAGTAAAAAAAAAAGTTTGAGAAAGGCAGGTTAAGACAAGTGTGCGTTTCCAATCTTGTGGTAATCGTTGGTGGAAGGCCATAAAGACTGGTCTGGTGTGACCTCAACCCTACTGAACACCATTGGGATGGATTGGAACACTGATTGTGAGCCAGGTCTTCTCTAACCTCAGTACCTGACTTCATAAATGCTCACAGCCACACTCCCTGATCTTGTAGGAAGACTGTAGGAAGAAGGGGGTCTGTTATAGCCCCAATAAAAGGCCAACTCTATAATAATGGCCATGGTTTTGGAATGTCCAACAAGTTCTTACAGGTATGATGGTCCACGGCTTGTAACACGCACACCAACCCCCTCTATAGCAGTGGTCATCAACTCCGGTCCTCAGGACCCACCAACAGGCCAGGTTTGCAAGATAACTGAAATACATGACAGGTGATATCATTTGCTGCTCAGTGATTACCGTATTCTAGTCTGTATCTCCCCCCCAGGTAATACCTAAAATCTGGCCTGTTAGTGGGTCCCGAGGACTGGGGTTAAGAATCGCTGCTCTATAGTATTCTTCTTCATTCCGTCCCTGACAGCTACTTAAAAAAGGTTATGTAGAGGGAGGTTAGGGGCCTGGTAGAGGAGCTGGGCCAGGACAGACAACTCAACCCTCCCAGAAGAGGAGGGGCTATGATGTGCCACGAGGGAGGGGGCTGTGCCAGGGAATTCACTGTTCCTGGAGTTGTCAAATTTCCCAGGAAGTTCAGAAGTTCATTGCAATTCAATGAACAAAAATAATGGAAACAGCTTTGAAAATATGTGATTTTTCTGTGCTTTTCCCTAGCATTTGTCTTTAGGTTGGTGATCGTGTCTCTTCAATATGCACTCACCGGTCACATTATTAGGTGCCCCCTGCTAGTACCGGGTTGGACCCCCTTTGGCCTTCATTCTTGGTGGTATAGATATAACAAGGTGTTGGAAACGTTCCTCAGAGATTTTGCTCCATAGTGACCTGATAACATCACACAGTTGCTGCAGATTTGTTGGCTGCACATCCATGATGCCAATCTCCCGTTCCACCACATCCCAAAGGTGCTCTATTGGATGAGATGAGAGAGAGAGAGAGAGAGAGAGGGGGGAGAACGCGTGCAAGAGCGAGGATACATTTCTATAGAAGAGAAGAGGAGCCAATGGTGACTGCCTTAGAGCTACTCACTCCCTCACCTTCTCATACAAACTCAGCTGCTCGTGGTACAAATAGTCAGATAGTTTGATGTTGGTATGAAAAGTTTAATGAAGGTAAAGCCAACACAATTTCGGCCAAGTGCCTCCCCCTTCCTCAGGGCTTCACCGTAGGACTTGTAATAAAGTCCAAATTAAATTAATTTGAAAAAGATGTGTCATCAGCTTATCCACGTTGCCAGCTACCTCATTTTGACATTTAAGCCCTGATGGAGGCCATTCCCCAAAACGTGTTGGTTGTATTTTATTCAATGAACATTTCATACCATTGGAGTACAGGGACCTCATTGTCCAGTGGTGAGATGATTGGAGCTTTGTGACATGGTGCATTATCCTGCTGGAAGGAGCCATCAGAAGATGGGGACACTGTAGTCATAAAGGGATGGACATGGTCAGCAACAATACTCAGGTACCCCATCCCCCACACCATTACACCCCCACCACCACCAGCCTGAACCGGTGATATCCCATCCCCCACACCATTACACTCCCACCACCAGCCTGAACCAGTGATATCCCATCCCCCACACCATTACACCCCCACCACCAGCCTGAACCGGTGATATCCCATCCCCCACACCATTACACCCCCACCACCAGCCTGAACCGGTGATATCCCATCCCCCACACCATTACACCTCCACCACCATCCTGAACCGGTGATATCCCATCCCCCACACCATTACACCCCCACCACCAGCCTGAACCGGTGATACCCCATCCCCCACACCATTACACCCCCACCACCAGCCTGAACCGGTGATATCCCATCCCCCACACCATTACACCCCCACCACCAGCCTGAACCGGTGATATCCCATCCCCCACACCATTACACCCCCTCCACCAGCCTGAACCGGTGATATCCCATCCCCCACACCATTACACCCCCACCACCAGCCTGAACCGGTGATATCCCATCCCCCACACCATTACACCCCCACCACCAGCCTGAACCGGTGATATCCCATCCCCCACACCATTACACCCCCACCACCAGCCTGAACCGGTGATATCCCATCCCCCACACCATTACACCTCCACCACCATCCTGAACCGGTGATATCCCATCCCCCACACCATTACACCCCCACCACCAGCCTGAACTGGTGATATCCCAACCCCCACACCATTACACCCCCACCACCAGCCTGAACCGGTGATATCCCATCCCCCACATCATTACACCCCCACCACCAGCCTGAACCGGTGATATCCCATCCCCCACAGCATTACACCCCCACCACCAGCCTGAACCGGTGATACCCCATCCCCCACACCATTACACCCCCACCACCAGCCTGAATCGGTGATATCCCATCCCCCACACCATTACACCCCCACCACCAGCCTGAACCGGTGATATCCCATCCCCCACACCATTACACCCCCACCACCAGCCTGAACCGGTGATACCCCATCCCCCAAACCAAATCCCAGAAATACTCAGACCAGAACGTCTGCCACCAACAACCATGCCACGTTCAAAGTCACCGAGATCCCCTTTCTTCCCCATTCTGATGCTCGGTTTGAACTTCAGCAAGTCATCTTCGCCACGTCTAGATGCCGAAATGCATTGGAGTTGCTGCCGTGTGATTGGCTGATTAGCAATTTATGTTACCAAGCAACTGAACAGGTGTACCTAATAAAGTGGCCGGTGCGTGTCACCGGCAGAATCTGTAAAGTGCCGCACATTCCCGGGATTTATATTTCCTTTGAATCCACACAGACCTTCTATGTATAGAAATTCAGACGCCATGATTTGTTTAATTTTTTTTTTATTATTATTATTATTTAATGTTTTATTATTACAAAAAAAAAAAAAAAAAATTGTACAATTGAATATTATACAGACTTGTGTGACCGAGCAATATCCCGCAGAGCTCACACTTCAGAATCATTTCTGGGAGACAACGAAGGATGAACAATTACCTCTCGTTACATTGTTACCAAAGCCGCCGACCTTGCACTGATCAAGAGACAGCGTCTGTGTACAGCCCCACCTCTTGTGCCCGCCCACGCTTACCTCTCGTGCCCTCCCACCCACGCTCACCTCTCGTGCCCCGCCCACGCTCACCTCTCGTGCCCCGCCCATGCCCCTCCCTCAATCAGATCCGTCACCATAACACCCGGTGCTGGAGCTCAGAGAGCCGGGTCATTTCCCTTCTACCATGTGACCATTCTGGGCTCTAGTGATTGGACGTTAGGCCTCATATGGGGGGGGGAGGGGTCACCCGCTCCCCCGTACCTGAAAATGCCGGATCTTCTACAAATGCCAGACAAGAGGACGGAGTAGGAAAGTGTACAATAGTCAGATGGTGGGCTTTGCACAGAGACTCTTCCATTACCCTAAATCAGGGGGAGGCCACCTCGGCCCTCCAGCTGTGGTGAAACTACAAATCCCATCATGCCTCTGCCTCTAGGAGTCATGCATGTGATTGTCAGGGGTTTGCAATGGCTCATGGGACTTGTAGTCTCACCACAGCTGGGAGGGCCCCAGGTTGCCTACCCCTGTTCTAAATAGACAAGGCGACAATCTCTCTTTATGGTAAATACACATCCCCACAAGAGGGCGCTAAGTGTGCCCGGAGCATAAAAGGGTTGTGCAGCCGTGTGTGTGAGTACGTTTATGTAAACCCCGCTCTCCCTATAGCAGCATACAGTCATTCAATGCAATGGGAGGCCGAGCCCAACACCCTGAGGTCCCCCTCTGCCAAAAGACACATAGTTACATAGTAGGTGAGGTTGAAAAAAGACACAAGTCCAACCTGTGTGTGATTATGTGTCAGTATTACAAAAGTATTGGGACGCTATATTACCAAAAGTATTGGGACGCCTGCCTTTACACACATGAACTTTAATGGCATCCTCAGTCTTAAGCCTCACGATCGGATTGTTGGCCAACAGCGCCAGACTTTTGTCCGAAAGGCGCGTGCCAGCCAACAAACACGAATGTAGTGCCGTACTACGTGGAATTTCAGCTCTTGGGCGCCACTCTTTGGGCACCTGCTAATGTCATGTTTGGTGAACATCGATTCCGAGCATGGCGAGTTTTGTACATTGTACTTTTGTGTGACGGACTTGTGTACACACGATACGAAAACCTGACAACAGACCTTCCTCCGCCGAAAATTTACTAGCCTGCCATCCAACATTTGTTGGCAGAAAGTTGGACAATTGTCTGATGGAGCGCACTAACGATCAGATTTTAGGCCAACAGTCTGTCATCACACAATTCCCTGCCGAAAATCCGATCGTGTGTACGACGCTTTACTCCAGGGGACTTCAAACTGCGGCCCTCCAGTTGTTCAGGAACTACAATTCCCATCATGCCCAGTCATGTCTGTTAATGTCAGAGTTTTACAAGGCCTCATGGGATGTGTAGTTCCGCAACAGCTGGAGGGCCGTAGTTTGAGGATCCCTGCTTTACTCCGTAGGGTTCAATATTGAGTTGGCTCCGCCCTTTGCAGCTATAACAGCTTCAACTCTTCTGGGAAGGTGTCCACAAGGTTTAGGAGGGTGTCTATAGGAATGTTTTACCATTCTTCCAGAAGAGCATTTGTGAGGTCAGGCACTTGATGAGAAGGCCTGGCTCCCAGTCTCCACCCTCAATTCATCCTAAAGGTGTTCGATCGGGTTGAGGTCAGGACTCTGTGCAGGCCAGTCAAGTTCCTCCACCCCAAACTCTCTCATCCATGGACCTTGCTTTGTACACTGGTGCGCAGTCATGATGGAACAGGAAGGGGCCGTCCCCAAACTGTTCCCACAAAGTTGGGAGCATGAAATTGTCCAAAATGTCTTGGTATGCTTAAGCCTTAAGAGCTCCCTTCACTGGATCTAAGGGGCCAAGCCCCACCCCTGAAAAACAACCCCCACACCATAATCTCCCCTCCACCAAATGATGTGGACCAGAGCACAAAGCAAGGTCCATAAAGACATGGATGATCAAGTTTGGGGTGGAGGAACTTGACTGGCCTGCACAGAGTCCTGACCTCAACCCGATAGAACACCTTTGCGATGAATTAGAGCGGAGACTGTGAGCCAGGCCTTCTCTTTAAGTGCCTGACCTCACAAATGCTCTTCTGGAAGAATGGTCAGACATTCCCATAGACACCTAAACCTTGTGGACAGCCTTCCCAGAAGAGTTGAAGCTGTTATAGCTGCAAAGGGCGGAGCCAACTCAATATTAAACCCTACGGACTAAGACTGGGGGGTCATTAAAGTTCATGTGCGTGTAAAGGCAGTTGTCCCAATACTTTTGGGAGTATAGTGTATGTACACGCCCCCCTCTTGTGGCCTTAAAGTGACACTCCAGATTCTCAGAAGAACGAACCATATTCATCTATAAACTTCAGAATTCTAATACACTTTACTGCAGCTCCTTACCTGCTCCTGTTTGATAGATATCGAAGCCGACTGTTCCGCTACACTCCCTGAAATCTTGAGCGCCAAGTGGGAGGGGCTATGATCACATGATCAGTCCCTTGTGTTACATTAAGAATACACCCTGCACTCTGGAATGTTGTGAGGTGTGCAGTAAAAAGTAGAAGATTACTGGGGCTGCAGAGAGCGCAGCTTAACCCACATCCATTGGAACGGACGGTGGCACCCGCGGGGCTCTCCTGAAAATGCTAACTGACTGGCTGTCATGCCAAACCTCTTGCGGATAAGGACTTCTCTGACTGATCTGTACACTTGTTCAAAAGTAGAGAAGCCTGTGGATCAGGCGAACAGCCAACCAGCATTAAGTCAGCAGCCCTGGTTTCAAATCCCGGACGAGCCCCCAACCCAAAAAAAAAAAAAAGGGGGGGGGGGGTTGGTCAGCAACAGCTACCTCTATATTCCTCTAAGGACCGCTTCACTGAAAAGCAATCTGTGCTTTTTCCTTTTCAGGGAAAGGTCATAATAAACGCAGACATCCCCAGCGGCATATACTTACTGCCCCCCCCCCCCCCCACTCCATCCTTCTGCCGGGAGTGAAGGGCTGTCAGGCACCCGAGTTCATGTTTGCACAGGAGGATGGACTCCCCCATACAGCAACGATTGGCCCAGCGCTGTCACCTGATTCTCCATAAAAGGGTATTTTCTTTGCCTCCTGGCACTGAAGGGAGGATGGGGACGGTGAAGTAAGTAGGGGTTGTACCCATAATCGCTATTGGTGCCGATACTAGGCACTTGTACTTCTTGCAAATGCTCCAATACCTACAACCAATACCTTTATCGTGCGGTGCGATTCTAGCCCACACAAAATGAATGGGCTCCAATCGCACCAGAAAGAAATCGCATGCGATTTGAATATGAATGTGGCGTGATTCTCGTCCGAATCACATGCGGGTTTCCTGCACCGCTCCTGGCCCAGGCTGGTCATAGTGACTTCAGCCTGGGTAACACACCAGAGGGGGAAACCGCATGCGATTCAGACAGGGATCGCACCACATGCCTGTTCAAATCGCATGCAATTCTTTGCGGTGCGATTTGTGCCCATTTCATTTTGTATGGGCTCAAATTGCACCGCACTAAAAAAAAAATAGGTATCGGTATTGGGGAGTACCTGATAAAAAGTATCAAAAATTGTATCAGTGCGTCCCTAAAAGCATGTATATGCTGGTGAGGGGGGGGGGGGCGGGTTTAAACCACTTGTTGTCCTGTAAGGGCAAAGCACAGGTCTGCTATAAACTACATCCTGTGTGACATTCTAAACAAGTACCAAATCCAACTGCTGTGTGATTTAAGTCTTTATATAAAAAAAAAAAAATTCCTTTACTTCCCCTGAGTAAAATCCTCCTCCATTTGCGTCTCACACGCTCCGGAGCGCCGACGCTGCTCACTGTGGTCTCAGTTCCTAGAAGAGGCGCTGGAACTGCTATGCCCACCCGTCCGCTCCCTTTGCCCATTCACAGAAGCCTTTGTATTTTGTGAATGACATCATATAATACAAAGGCCCCTCCACTCCTTTTGCCCATTTACAGAAGCCTTTGTAGTATATGATCTCATTCATAAAATACAAAGGCCGCTCCGCTCCTTTTGCCCGTTCACAGAAGCCTTTATAGTATATGATCTCATTCATAAAATACAAAGGCCGCTCCGCTCCTTTTGCCCATTCACAGAAGCCTTTATAGTATATGATCTCATTCATAAAATACAAAGGCCACTCCGCTCCTTTTGCCCATTCACAGAAGCCTTTATAGTATATGATCTCATTCACAAAATACAAAGGCCCCTTCGCTCCTTTTGCCCATTCACAGAAGCCTTTTTAGTATATGATCTCATTCACAAAATACAAAGGCCCCTCCGCTCCTATTGCCCATTAACAGAAGCCTTTGTAGTATATGATCTCATTCACAAAATACAAAGGCCCCTCCGCTCCTATTGCCCATTCACAGAAGCCTTTGTAGTATATGATCTCATTCACAAAATACAAAGGCCCCTCCGCTCCTATTGCCCATTCACAGAAGCCTTTGTAGTGTATGATCTCATTCACAAAATACAAAGGCTCCTGTGAATGGGCAGCAGAGGGGAGGGGCGGACATTACTCCTGTATGTGCTATTCTCAAAGCTGGAGTGCACTAAACCTGCCACATACAGGTGATAGCAATAAGTCCTGGGAGGTGACTTGCACCTAAATTGGACTTAACTCCTAGTGTGCCTTCAACTCCCCCCCCCCCCCATTCACATGGTCCATCTTCAGCCTCCTGGGATGCGCAGGTGTTCCTGTGCAGGGGGCCTGCAGACAGGCTGCGTTCTGCTCCGTGCACCAGATGTACACTCTTGGATGCGCTCAGAGATCCGTGTAACCGGCCCCCTGTCACTGATTCAGACAGACTGCCTGGATGGGACACCTGTGCATCCCAGGCGGCTAAAGACGGCCCCTTTTCATGGGTATAGGGATCAGAATGAGGCCCAAAAAAAGAATTACAGGCTTCCTGGCACTTTAAAAAAAAAAAAATGTGTTTGGGCCACCTTGGACCTTATTTGCATGCCAGAACGGTCTGGCTAGTGCTAAGGCTGTAATATACTGTAGTAGTAGCAGCTTGTGCTACGTCCAGTAGGTGGCGCTGTGATCTGGCAGCAGCACGACAGACTTCCGGGTATAGACAGAGTCACCCATACCGCATCCCCTCCATTCAGGAGAAGCCTAGTATTTTTTATTTTTTTTCTCAATTAACATTTCCTCTGATTGGCCAAGGTAAAGTTCAACTGCCTCTCACTCCACCTCATCCAATCAGAGGAAGCCTTGTCATCATTGAGGCTTCTCCTAATTGGCCGAGAAGGCTTATACCGTATAATACATCCTTAGCAGCGGCCAGTCCATTCTGGCATGCAGGGTGGCCCAAAAAAAATTTATTTTAAAGTTCCGGGAAACCTGGAATTCTCCTAACAGTCCATTATTCGGGTTTACATACCATTTTAAGGTCCAGGAATCCAGCGCCAAAAAACAACCCATCAACAAAAAAAAAAAAACCTACGTACCATGGCTTTCATATTGCATTCGTTATAAAGGTCAAGTCCTGATATTTCTGGAGTAGCAGAGCGCTCAGGGGGATGGGCACTCAGGGAACGAAAATCCAGCACAATCGTCCTCATTACAGTCCCCTCCCCCACAATTGTCTCCAAGCTGTTCCTTTAACCCCTTGGAGTCGGTGCCTGGTGGCCCTTTAAAGGAGTTTAGAATGCCGGGAGGCTTATGGTCATGTGACCACCGTGATTGGCTGTCACATGATTGGAAAAAATCCTCACCACGGACAAGCCACTACAATCAGCACCACATTCCTAAATTGAACAGCTATAGGAATACTTGTGGGATTTTTAAGGCGCGTGTACTAATTAATTGATCCAAGTAGGTATATTAAAAAATATATACATTTTATTTAAACAACGATTTAAAAAATTGTCTAAAAAAAAATTCTGCAACAAGTACAATCCTTATGGATACAGCAGATTTGATTGGAGTTCCCAACATGTTTCGCCCTCAATCCGGGCTTCCTCAGGGGATGCTGTCCACTTGGAACACAAGCCTTCCCAGGATTTGAGACAAATGTGTACACTACAATCAATGACGATTTAAAAATCGTACAGCAAATAGGAGGCATATAGGGACCAGAGAGGATGGACGGTATTGCAAAAATGCAGAACACTCAGGGACATGGAGTTTCCAAAGCAGGACACTCGCATATGGAACTGATGTCCTGCAAAAACGAATGTGTCCCTATGGCCCTGAGTGTTCTGCGTTTTTGCATTCGCTCTGGTCCCTAAATGTCTCCTATGGTCACCTGCAGTCCTTGGCTTAGTGTGGCGGTTGTACTTTTTAAATCGTCATTGATTGTAGTGTACACATTTGTCTCAAATCCTGGGGAGGCTTGTGGACAGCATTCCCCTGAGGAAGCCCAGATTGAGGGCGAAACATGTTGGGAACTCCATCAAATCTGCTGTATCCACAAGGATTGTACTTTTTGTACTTGTCGTGGAATTGTTTTTAGACAATTTTTTAAATTTTGTTTAGATAAAATATTTTTTTTTTTTAATATACCTCCTCGGATCAATTTATTATTAGTACGTGCACCTTACAAATCCCACAAGTATTCCTATATTTACACATGATAGGAAAGCTCCTGATCGCCATTTGTGCACATTCTCGGCACAGCTCTATTTGCACGAATGCACGCAAATATGCGCCAAGGTTCGCCCCCCAGGAGACTGCATGTTTGCGTCCGCTCAGGACCAAGAGGTTAAGAACTAACACCCTTTGCAATCCTTCAGTCTGCACCAGTATAGATGAGAATACAACAAGTACACACTGTCTACCTAATACTATTCGTGGCCTTTTGATTGGCTTACAGTACGATGCTACCAGACGAAGGTTACAGTTAACAACAGAAGTGTCCTTTAAAGCAGAACTCCGAGCAAATATTTAAAAAAAAACCCTTTAACCCTTTTTAGGAGCAGAGGCAATTGAGGCCTAGATGCCCAAGCCAATTGAGTAGGGTCAGCCAACTTGCCAATAAACTATATATGATAATTTGTGTACCTAAATTATTTTTAGGGGTTAATGTCATTTTATTTGATACACTGTTTTAATAGAATCACGGCTTTGTTTTTTTTAAATAGGCTGCCAAATGCAAAAAAAAGTATTTTTTCCAATTGTGTATGTATTTTTTTTAATACTGTATTTGTATCTGACAATTCCAGTATTAAAAGAGGGAAACACTGCCACCTTCAGGCTACAGTGGGATCTGCAGGCTGAAAGCTTGTTTCATCAATGTAGAACGTAGCCTCCATGTGATTGCTGTGTCACATCTGACATCACACATGTTCAGTAAGCACTCTAAAATCGGTTCCCGGTGATTAGTGGAGACCCGAGCCATCAGCCGCAGCCAGGATTAGGAGACACAAGCCGCGCAAAGCGTCGGCAGGTAACTCTTAAAAAGGCAGGACGTTCATTAGGGAGTTTTGGCCCCTCTCCCAAAAAAAAAAAAACGACAAATACTGTAGCTGCTGACTTTTAGTGTTAGGGCACCAATACCCGAGCCGATTCTTGAATTGGCTCTCGGTGGTACTGGCGCCGCCATCTTAGCTAAGGGAAACCGTCTTGTTCAATGGACCAGCTGTGGGGGGGGGGCAAACTGAGTCAGAAGTGGGAGTACGGATACCTGTTAGAACCAGGTAACCGCCCCCCCCTTAAAAAGTGGCAAATGCAGCAGCGGAGGGGGGCAGATAAGCAGAGCTTCCTCTTTTGCCCTTTTGGGTGGTGCTTCACTTTAACCTCTGGGGTACCATGCTGGGGAATGCCAATTACAGACAGGGAAGGGTTTTGGACTTGCATTGGCCATTGCTGTCATATTCTAGGCACCATATTCCAGGCCATTTTACAGTAGGGAAGCACAATCCAGGCTCTAACTGGTTCACTTTGGTAGTTCAAAAAGCGCAAAGAAAAAAACCGCAGAGCTGCAGCAAGAAATGGTGGCGGCTGGGCTGTGTAAATCAAAGGACCGGCTGAACAGAATCACAAATATTGGGTCAGGTAAAGCATATTTCTATGCGGGATTTAGCTGGAGTTCTGCTTTAAGCTTCCCTTTTTTCCACTAGGTGGCGCAATGTTACGTATACACAGAGTAGGGGTAAGTTGCGATTACGGGTGATATATCTCCACATTGACGTCACGGACAGCAACAAATTCAGGCTCCCCACACACAAGGTAATTAAATAAGATTAATCAGCTAATTAAGAGTTCCTTCATCCCTGTACCAGCCAATGGAGTGAAAGGTCAAAGTCTGCTCAAATCATCGTTATGGCCTTGCACAGGGTCCGGGGCCGGGCGCCATAACCGTTCCAGGAACCCCAGAGCGTTCTTCTGGCGCCATCTTCCCGGTGCATTGTGGGAGCCCTCCCAGCATACACTCGCACGGCCATGGGTCATGTGGTGGTGGTGGTCATTGGCTGGGGCTGGAGTTAGGCGGGAAGGCGGCCTGGAGCGTGGCAAGGTCACGGGCATCTGCCGCGGCGTAGAGGTTGCTTTGCCCCAACATGGAGAGGGCCATTCGCAGGGTGCTCCAGATGTTGTCGGACATGGATCCGTCGGGGCCCCCGCTCTGTTGCTGCATGCTGAGGGCTTCCATGAAGTGTTCCACCGCTTCCCTGTAAAGATGAGATACATTTAACCACTTGGAAATCTGGGGCAATTCTTTAGTATTTCATACATTTAACAAACAATATTTATTGCATCACATCAGGGAAGTGGTCTCCAAACTAACGCCCAAGGGCCAGATGCGGCCCGTTGCTTGGTTTTATCTGGCTCTTGGGCACTATTTCATCGACTGATACATGTAATGGGGTATAATTCCTCCCACTGACACCACTCATTGAGAGAAATAGTGCCCCATCATTGGGGTCAGTGGGAGGAATAGTAGCCCATCACTGGGGTCCGTGGGAGGAATAGTAGCCCATCACTGGGGTCAGTGGGAGGAATAGTGGCCCATCACTGGGGTCAGTGGGAGGAATAGTGGCCCATCACTGGGGTCAGTGGGAGAAATAGTGGCCCATCACTGGGGTCAGTGGGAGGAATAGTGGCCCATCATTGGGGTCAGTGGGAGGAATAGTGGCCCATCATTGGGGTCAGTGGGAGGAATAGTGGCCCATCATTGGGGTCAGTGGGAGGAATAGTGTCCCACCATTGGTGTCAGTGGGAGGAATAGTGTCCCACCATTGGTGTCAGTGGGAGGAATAGTGTCCCATCATTGGTGTCAGTGGGAGGAGTAGTGGCCCATCATTGGTGTCAGTGAGAGGAGTAGTGGTCCATCATTGAGGTCAATGGGAGGAATGGTGGCCCATCATTGAGGTCAATGGGAGGAATGGTGGCCCATCATTGGGGTCAGTGGGAGGTATGGTGGCCCATCATTGAGGTCAATGGGAGGTATGGTGGCCCATCATTGAGGTCAGTGGGAGGAATGGTGGCCCATCATTGGGGTCAGTGGGAGGTATGGTGGCCCATCATTAGTGTCAGTGGGAGGAATAGTGTCCCATCATTGGTGTCAGTGGGAGGAATAGTGCCCCATCATTGGTGTCAGTGGGAGGAATAGTGCCCCATCATTGGTGTCAGTGGGAGGAATAGTGCCCCATCATTGGTGTCAGTGGGAGGAATAGTGCCCCATCATTGGTGTCAGTGGGAGGAATAGTGTCCCATCATTGGTGTCAGTGGGAGGAATAGTGTCCCATCATTGGTGTCAGTGGGAGGAATAGTGTCCCATCAGTATCAGTGGGAGGAATAGTGTCCCATCAGTATCAGTGGGAGGAATATAGTGCCCCATTATTGGTGTCAGTGGGAGGAATATAGTGCCTAGTATCAGTGGAAGTGGCCCAAGGGCTGAATAAAAAGTAAGAAGAGGGCTGCATGCGGCCCGCATTCCACAGTTTGGAGACCCCTGTATTAGACCACTAATGTCTCCCCCGCCCTCCACTGCAGCTACCACAGATCTTGCTTGATTAGCTGCTTCTCCGGCCAGGAAATGACAGCTGTGAACCTGGAAGTAACAAAGCGATGGTGGCTTCTGGGTTGAATAGTCACAGAGGAGATCGGGCACAGAAGGCAGATGCTTAGTCCAGGCCGTTTATATATGGCTAACATCAACATCTGCATGCAACTTTCAGGTATGTGCGTTCAAATTCAGAAATTAGGAGCTGCGATTGGCCATTCTCATTTGACAGCCAAGCAGGTCTGCACCGGAGTAGATGGAGATAAAGCTTCCACTCTACTGTGCGGTGTTTGTGTGACTAACCACGAGGACCAAACCCTTTCCAGTGGGGGGTAAGTATGTAAATCTGTGTAAGCACCAACATGAAGGACACACCGGGGCAAATACAGGGAGCATATAACAGGGGAGTATGGGGAAGGCAAGTATTAGCAGAACAGGGGATGACCCTTAAAGAGAACCTGTTTATTTAAAATGCACAAACTGACGGGTGCAGCTCTCACCTGTGGGCTCCTAGATTAATGCAGGCAATGCCCAGGTTGTATCGGGAGCGTATGAACCCAGGTTGCAGCTGCAGCGCCCTTCGATAAGCCTCCACTGCAGCCTCGCTGTCATTGCCGTTAGCCAGGGTGGCGCCCAGCTTATTCCATAGCAGATAGTCCTGTGGAGGAAAAGACAGCGACGTCAGAGCAAAGACTGCTGGGAACTCTTACAGGGAGAGGAAACGCACAGCGTGATTCATACCCTTTAAAAAAAAAAAAAGAACAGACCGCAGGTTTAAATATCACCCCTCCCCCCCAGACAGCACTCACATCTGGTCTTTGGCTCAGGGCGGCGGTGAAACAATCCACGGCTTTCTGATATTCTCCACTCAGATTGAACAGAACTCCCAGACCGCACTGAACATCCGGGTCCACCTGCGTTGGGTCCATGCGTACCGCTGACAAGAACAGTTCCTGCACCTCAGAGAACAGGGAGCTGAAAGCACAAAACACTCCGATAAGATGCAGAAATCTAACAGGTAACAAAGCAGAGGCAGGCAACCCTGGACAGGCGGGCAACCCTGGAGAGGCGGGCAACCCTAGAGAGGCGGGCAACCCTAGAGAGGCGGGCAACCCTAGAGAGGCGGGCAACCCTAGAGAGGCGGGCAACCCTGGACAGACGGGCAACCCTGGACAGGCGGGCAACCCTGGACAGGCGGGCAACCCTGGACAGGCGGGCAACCCTGGAGGGGAAGCACTGAATGCCAGGGTCAGGAGTAAGGAGCACTCAATGCCAGGGTCAGGAGTAAGGAGCACTCAATGCCAGGGTCAGGAGTAAGGAGCACTCAATGCCAGGGTCAGGAGTAAGGAGCACTCAATGCCAGGGTCAGGAGTAAGGAGCACTCAATGCCAGGGTCAGGAGTAAGGAGCACTCAATGCCAGGGTCAGGAGTAAGGAGCACTCAATGCCAGGGTCAGGAGTAAGGAGCACTCAATGCCAGGGTCAGGAGTAAGGAGCACTCAATGCCAGGGTCAGGAGTAAGGAGCACTCAATGCCAGGGTCAGGAGTAAGGAGCACTCAATGCCAGGGTCAGGAGTAAGGAGCACTCAATGCCAGGGTCAGGAGTAAGGAGCACTCAATGCCAGGGTCAGGAGTAAGGAGCACTCAATGCCAGGGTCAGGAGTAAGGAGCACTCAATGCCAGGGTCAGGAGTAAGGAGCACTCAATGCCAGGGTCAGGAGTAAGGAGCACTCAATGCCAGGGTCAGGAGTAAGGAGCACTCAATGCCAGGGTCAGGAGTAAGGAGCACTCAATGCCAGGGTCAGGAGTAAGGAGCACTCAATGCCAGGGTCAGGAGTAAGGAGCACTCAATGCCAGGGTCAGGAGTAAGGAGCACTCAATGCCAGGGTCAGGAGTAAGGAGCACTCAATGCCAGGGTCAGGAGTAAGGAGCACTCAATGCCAGGGTCAGGAGTAAGGAGCACTCAATGCCGGGGTCAGGAGTAAGGAGCACTCAATGCCGGGGTCAGGAGTAAGGAGCACTGAATGCCAGGGTCAGGAGTAAGGAGCACTGAATGCCAGGGTCAGGAGTAAGGAGCACTGAATGCCAGGGTCAGGAGTAAGGAGCACTGAATGCCAGGGTCAGGAGTAAGGAGCACTGAATGCCAGGGTCAGGAGTAAGGAACACTGAATGCCAGGGTCAGGAGTAAGGAACACTGAATGCCAGGGTCAGGAGTAAGGAACACTGAATGCAGGGGTCAGGAGTAAGGAACACTCAATGCCAGGGTCAGGAGTAAGGAACACTGAATGCAGGGGTCAGGAGTAAGGAACACTGAATGCCAGGGTCAGGAGTAAGGAACACTGAATGCAGGGGTCAGGAGTAAGGAGCACTCAATGCCAGGGTCAGGAGTAAGGAGCACTCAATGCCAGGGTCAGGAGTAAGGAGCACTCAATGCCAGGGTCAGGAGTAAGGAGCACTCAATGCCAGGGTCAGGAGTAAGGAGCACTCAATGCCAGGGTCAGGAGTAAGGAGCACTCAATGCCAGGGTCAGGAGTAAGGAGCACTCAATGCCAGGGTCAGGAGTAAGGAGCACTCAATGCCAGGGTCAGGAGTAAGGAGCACTCAATGCCAGGGTCAGGAGTAAGGAGCACTCAATGCCAGGGTCAGGAGTAAGGAGCACTCAATGCCAGGGTCAGGAGTAAGGAGCACTCAATGCCAGGGTCAGGAGTAAGGAGCACTCAATGCCAGGGTCAGGAGTAAGGAGCACTCAATGCCAGGGTCAGGAGTAAGGAGCACTCAATGCCAGGGTCAGGAGTAAGGAGCACTCAATGCCAGGGTCAGGAGTAAGGAGCACTCAATGCCAGGGTCAGGAGTAAGGAGCACTCAATGCCAGGGTCAGGAGTAAGGAGCACTCAATGCCAAGGTCAGGAGTAAGGAGCACTGAATGCCAGGGTAAGGAGTAAGGAGCACTGAATGCCAGGGTCAGGAGTAAGGAGCACTGAATGCCAGGGTAAGGAGTAAGGAACACTGAATGCCAGGGTCAGGAGTAAGGAACACTGAATGCCAGGGTCAGGTGTAAGGAACACTGAATGCCAGGGTCAGGAGTAAGGAACACTGAATGCCAGGGTCAGGAGTAAGGAACACTGAATGCCAGGGTCAGGAGTAAGGAACACTGAATGCAGGGGTCAGGAGTAAAGCCTCGTACGCGCAATCGGATTTTCGGCAGGGAATTGTGTGATGACAGACTGTTGGCCTAAAATCTGATCGTTAGTGCGCTCCATCAGACAATTGTTGTCCAACTTTCGGCCAACAAATGTTGGATGGCAGGCTAGTAAATTTTCGGTGGAGAACGGTCTGTTGTCAGATTTTCGTATCGTCTGTACACAAGTCTGTCACACAAAAGTCCAAAGTACAAACACGCATGCTCGGAATCAATGCTCACCAAACACGGCATTAGTAGAAGGTGCCCAAAGGGTGGCACTCAAGAGCTGAAATTCCATGTAGTATGTCACTACGTTCGTGTTTGTTGGCCAACAATTGTGTGCCGTTATTATGCAAGACAAGTTCCTGGCACACGCCCTTCGGACAAAAGTCTGACACTCTGTTGGTCAACAATCCGATCTTGTGTACGAGGCTTAACACTGAAAGCAGGGGTCAGGCGTGAGCAACACTGAAAGCAGGGGTCAGGCGTGAGCAACACTGAAAGCAGGGGTCAGGAGTGAGCAACACTGAAAGCAGGGGTCAGGAGTGAGCAACACTGAAAGCAGGGGTCAGGAGTGAGCAACACTGAAAGCAGGGGTCAGGAGTGAGCAACACTGAAAGCAGGGGTCAGGAGTGAGCAACACTGAAAGCAGGGGTCAGGAGTGAGCAACACTGAAAGCAGGGGTCAGGAGTGAGCAACACTGAAAGCAGGGGTCAGGAGTGAGCAACACTGAAAGCAGGGGTCAGGAGTGAGCAACACTGAAAGCAGGGGTCAGGAGTGAGCAACACTGAAAGCAGGGGTCGGGAGTGAGCAACACTGAAAGCAGGGGTCGGGAGTGAGCAACACTGAAAGCAGGGGTCGGGAGTGAGCAACACTGAAAGCAGGGGTTGGGAGTGAGCAACACTGAAAGCAGGGGTCGGGAGTGAGCAACACTGAAAGCAGGGGTCGGGAGTGAGCAACACTGAAAGCAGGGGTCGGGAGTGAGCAACACTGAAAGCAGGGGTCAGGAGCGAGCAACACTGAAAGCAGGGGTCAGGAGTAGGTACCACAGAGGTCAGGAGTAATGTAGAGTGCACCGGACAGTAGTAGGTATCACAGAGTTCAGAGGTCAGGAGCAACGCAGAGTGCAGGGGTTAGGAGTAAGTACTGTAGAGTTTAGAGGTCAGCAGTAATGCACAGTGCAGCAGTCATTAGTAAATGAAGAAGAGTTTAGAAGTTAAGAGTAACACAGAGGTAAGTAATAACGCAGAGTACAGGGGTCAGGAGTACGTATCGCAGAATTCAGGGATCAAGAGCAACACAAGAGTACAGCTGTCAGTATTAAGTAAATCAGAGGTCAGGAGTAGCGTAGGGGTCAGGAGCAGCGCACAGCGAAGGGGTCAGGAGCAGCGCACAGCGCAGGGGTCAGGAGCAGCGCAGGGGTCAGAAGTCAGGACCAGCGCAGGGGTCAGGGGCAGATAACAGTTCGGAGAGCAGTAGTACGTAACATGCAGTGCAGAGGTCCCCCTCCCCCATTCCCTTCCAATTAGCAAGGAAGGTGGGTGAAGCTGGGAACTCAGCTTTGGGTGTGTTGACCCTTTAATGGGCGGCGGTATACACTCACTCTGACAGCAGTGTGCCCAGCGATCGTTTCCTCGCCTCAGTCCCGGCGCCCTCTTTCACCAGGTGATTGTATTTGGGGTTGTGCTTGATCCATTCCCGCAGCGTCTCGCAGGCCTGCTGCTGGAGGCATTCGTTGGTGAAACTCACCGCTAGAGCCATCAGCGCATGCGGATTGTCCGGCCGTAACTCCAGGCACCTGAGGGAGATACGGAGATGGTAAGAGGCCGCAGACAGACGCTGCCAGGGGGAGCCCAGAGCAGGAATGTGACCTCACCTGCGCAGGGCGCTGATCGCGGCCAGTTCCTGTTCATTCTCTGCCTGAGTGGTGCCCAAATACTGCCAGGCCTGGCGGAGGAAGAGCGGGTACAGGGGTTACATTCTCACCGACCCCCTTCCTGTACCGGTATATATCACACACACAATTTTATTATTAAAAGCTATTTTGTTACTGAAAAAAAATGTTTTCACCTTTCCACCACCTGATTAATATTACACCCTATTGTTGTCTGGAGCCCGTTCAGAACAAAGGTCACCTGGGGGGGATGGGCAGATCTCACAAATGATAACCAGACTTGACTATCAACAACCCTGTCTGGAAATGTCACAACACTCACTTCCAGCTCCCGTACCTTCCTGTTCCTGCAACGAATTGTCTCCTTTTTAAAGAGACCCCGTCACCAATTTAAAAGATTGCAGATAAAAAGCTCAGAAGAATCAACTTTGAACTTGCTAGCCAACTTCACAACTTCAGTAGAGTCCATTCCTTAGCAGAGCCCTCTCCCTTCTACCACGTCACAGCTAGGGTTGCCATATCATCCCTTTAATCCAGGATACACATTAATTACACGGGTTCTGTGGCTGATTAAGGTGGTAATTAAACTCACTTGGTGTCTTATCTGCATTAAATCAGCCTCAGAACCCGAGTAATTAATATGTGTCCTGAATTAAAGGGATGATGTGGCAACCCTAGTCACAGCCCTCCCCCTCTTTGTAGGGAGAGTCTAATTATGTCTGTGCTGGCCCATCTCCTTCGTCCCCTTCCCCCACCTTCCTACACAACCTTTTATGTAGCTGCCTGGGGAGAGGGAAGACTATACAGAATCACTTAAGGAGGTTCTTACTTGGTACCTTGGATTACGAGCATATTTCCAGAAGAATGCTTGTAATCCAAACCACTCGTATATCAAATCAAGTTTCTCCATAGGAATCAATGGAAACTCAGATAATTTGCTCCAGTGTCACTGCTAGTGTATGCAGTACTGCATATGGCCAGAGGTTGGGGGGCGACGAAGACACTCAAACACTCAGAGACGCTCGGAGACACTCAGGAACAGAGTGTCTCTGGCACCCCCCCACCTCTGGCCACATGCAGCACTGCACACTTACCTGTCCAAGGATCCAGCATGGTCCTCCCCTGGGGTGGTTCTTCGACGGTCTTCAGGGCCTCAGCGGGGCACCAGCACATTAACTGCAGGAAGCCGCATGCAGGAGCCTAGTTGCACCATGTGAATGGGCCTGCAGCCTTCTGGGAACTGAGACTTATTCCAAGAGGCTGCGGGCAGAGGAATGGAGGATGGGGAATGGCGGGGGGGGGGGTATTGTGAAGTTCCACTTTAAGAATTCCATGTTAAACCCAACTAATCTTAAAAATGCCCCCCCCCCCCCCCAACACCTATGCCGACTAACCTGTGTAAGAAAGATGTATATATCCACCTATCTCACCCCACCCTGGTCTCATATATGTCAGCCAGTGGTGGCTGCAGGGGAGAGGAGGGAGTGCCAACAATAAATGGGCCATATGAGCCTAGGGGTGAAGTCACCACTCCCCAGCTGTTGTCGGAGCGCTCCCTCCTCTCCCCTGCAGCTGCTGCTGGCTGAAATGGGAGTCATGTGACTGGACT